>SNQJ01S0020225.1:59938-71681 GCA_010110895.2 Picea sitchensis
ATGACATTGATAGGGAAGAGAAGTTCATTGAACAAATTCAGTCGATACATCAAGTGGTGCAAGAGCAGTTGGAAAAGAGTCAGGCCAAGTACAAGACGAGACATGACAAGCATCGTGTTGATCACAGTTTCCAAGTTGGAGATTAAGTTTGGCTTTACATCAACAAGGAGAGGCTTAAAGGAGAAGGTAAAAAGTTGAAACCAATTCAATATGGTCCTTTCAAGATTATCGACAAGATTGGTAACAATGCTTTTCGTTTAGATTTTCCTCCTTATATGCAGATGTATGCAGTTGTTAATGTTGAGAATTTGAAGTTGTATGAGCCTCCATTGATCGAGGATCAAGGAGAGCATGTTTAGATTCCTTCAATCGATGATTTTTCTCCAGAGTATCTAATAGAACTGTAGGAAGACACCATTCTTGACAGGAGAATGCGAACTTCGAAATGAGGAAATGTGGAGTATATTCGAGTTGGTCTTAAAGGGATGAATCCAAGAAAGGCCAAGTGGATTGAGGTTGGAAGGGTGAGGGAACTCTACCCTCATCTTTGCATAGAAAATAGTCTTTTGGAGGTCCAAAAGCTTCCCAATGGGGAGGTGTGATCAGGGGATCAAATTTTGCTCAAAAATTCAAAGTGCTCAGAATCACTTCAAACCGGACGAGAGCATAGGTCTCATCGTTGCGAACCCAACGCAACTCGTTTCGTCTCAAACGGACGTCGGGAGCGAGAGATATTGCAATATGTTTGTTAAGTTAAATAGACAAAAAAATTTGCTGGCTCTACAGTCTGTATAGTCCGTACAGTGATGTGGCAGGGTCGTATAGGTCGTATGATAACGTGTCAAGTGGTGACATGGCATATTTTGATTGGTAGGTGTGGTCGAATGGTTATTTGACACATGTCCATTGGTGGTTAATGGTATGTTGACGTGGCCCAATCTCTGGGCGCCACATGTCACTTGATGTATGGTTAAAACTTTGCTATTAACGAGAGTCGACCCTGTGACCTCCGGGTCGGGGAACGACTTGGCAAGGAGTGGCCAAGCAATGCACCAACATGTGTTACTTGATATATAAGTGGAATGGATTGTAGTTAAATTAGCATATGGAAATGGTTTGGGCCGCGACCGGGCCGGGGCTTAGCCCCCGCCCTTGGTCGCGCGCCATATTACATATAACCATTGTATAACATATATATGCGCCATATTACATATAACCATTGTATAACATATATGTGCGTCGTATTACATATAACCATTGTATAACATATATGCGCACGGTTGCAACGGTTATATGACTGTTATGCAAAAGCGCGGGTTTTATGTTTGTAAGCCACGGTTTTATGATATGACCCTTGTGCCCACGACCGGAGCAGTTGGAGTGGTTCAACCGTTTGGCTCTTTTTACCACAATGCGCAGTCACATGACCCTCATACGCCCAGGTGCTAGGCGGTTAGGGGCTGGCGCGCCCTTAACCATCCTATGGTTTGCACCGTTGGCACGGTTGCGCCCAGTGTTGGGTTTTCACGCCTTATATTGCGTGTGAGCCAGGTTCAAAAAAACAAGGATGCAATTTGTAGATGCAGAGACAACAAGCTTGAAGAGGGAGACTTCCAGGAGGCCTAACTTCTTCGTTTTTTGACCGATTGAGGTGCCGAAAGAGCCCAAACAGGGGTTTTTGGATGCTCTGAAGCCATTGGAGCAGTCGGTTTGTCAGTTTGAGCATTGTAAGACATTTTTTTTAGCACTTTGAGAAATTAATAATAATGATCCATTGGAAGTTGGACCAGGAGATGTAGCCCAAGAGAGGGGTGAACTCCTTTATCAAATTGTTGTGTTTATGTGCTTATGTTCATTAATTATGTTGATGTCTATGTGTATTTTGCATAAGTGAACCCTTAATCTATGTGTTGCAAACTGATCCTTTTGCTTTAAACACATAACATTTACATTGCAAATAATTTCAAGTATTTCAAGTCTTCTTCAATTTTAGATCAGAAAGACTCAGGTCTGGACGTTGAAGAAGGCTCTATACAGGTTGAAGTAAGCTTCTAGAGCTTGATATGGAAGAATTGGCAATTTCCTAACAAGCTTTGGCTTTACCAAGAGTAAATTTGATTCTAACCTTTACCTCAAGGTTATGAATGATGAGTCAACAATGTTTCTACTATGTGTAGATGATGTATTCTTGAAAAAATGACGAAAATCTCACCACAGATTGCATAAGAATCTCGCTACAGAGTTTGATGAAAGACCTATTGCATTATTTCTTAGGTCTTGAAGTTTGGCAGAGCCCAGAGAATATCTTCCTTAACCAAGAGAAGTATGTAGTTGAAATACTAAAGAGGTTTGATATGTTGGACTGTAAATCCATGAACACACCCATGGAAATAAATTTGAAGCTCATGTTTGATACTTCATCAGAATTAGTTGATGTTACACTATACAGACAGATCATTGGATCGTTGATGTATCTGATGAATATCAGGCCAGATATATGTTTTTTTGTGAACACCTTGAATCAATTTCTGGTAGAACCCAAATGTGTTCACCTTGTTGCTACAAAACATGTGATGAGATACCTTAAGGGTACGTTGGATTTTGGTCTCAGTTATAATAGAGATCGTGACTTCAGACTGAGTGGTTATATCGATTCAGATTGGGCTGGAAGTGTCTTTGACAGAAAGAGAACCTCATAATTTTGTTTCAATATGGGGTCGGGCATGATCTCATGGCAGAGTAGGAAGCAATCAAGTATTGCTCTCATCATGGAAAAAGAGGAATATATTGTTGATTAAGGTTGGTTGTCATTGATGTCAACCCCTGAAGAAAGCCCGATAGCACAAAGGTTTGGGTAATGGACCCATTTTTGTTTGATTTAAAGATGAATCATTATTGTCTTTCCATGTTTGATAATAAGTAAAAATGTATGAACTCCAAAGTGGTCCCCTTATGGTGAAATCCCTCACGGGAAGACGCTTTGTGGATTGAGTTATCCTAGAAGTATGGTTAGAGAACCCATGATTATTCATGGAATAATGAGATGAAGGTCATTAAATTTGTCAGTGAAACTATCCTATATGGATAGTGCTTGTCATGCCATTTCCAATGGTATGTGGAACGTCACATAACTCCTCACGGTTAGAGAGTTATGGCCACGAGAAGTTGGAGAACCCAAGTTTGGGTAATGGACCCAAGTTTGTTTGATGGATAATGGTATGAGTTTTGATATATTTTTAGGTAATACTATTCTATATGGATATTACATGTCATTTCATTTCTGGTGGTATGTGGAACATCACAAAACCCCTCACGGTTTGAGAGTTATGGCCTTACGAAGTTGGAGGACCCTCTTATGTCATCTAGAAGCCACAAAAGGTCAAAGTAGTCAAAGTGGCTTAAAAGATTTTAGAAGGTAAATAATAAAGCGAAGTGATGAGTGTACTATAATTCAAAGTGAATACAAAATAAATTATTTAAATAATAAATTTAATGGAGAAATTAGAAGTGGGTTAACCCTAAAATAAGGAAAGTGGGCAAAGTGACCTAGTAGATGTTTTTAAGGAAGCTACTTGGAGAGTATAAATAAAAGGCAAGGCTCTCTCATTTTACATCACACTTGAGAATATTGAATATATATAGGTGAATGAGGTAACCAAAGGATATCTAAGACGAATTTCATAGGGAAGGTGAAGCAAAGAAGGCCGGAATTCAAGGGAGGATAAATTTTTTTGATGATGCTTTCTAAGGTATGTTATTTACAGGTCATCTCACCATTTTCACAATAACATTTTTTCTAGAATGATTCAGAATGTGAAATTGATAGGACATTGAGGAAACATATCCAAGTATCTGTGGTAAAAAATTCAAATTGTGGGTCATTTTATTTTTGGAGTTACACTCCGTGGAAAATAGGGTTTGTGGCTAGTCCTGAAACTAGTCTAAAACATGTATTTCAGGTAAAAAATTCATAACTTCTTCATAACAGATCCAAATTCAGTAAGAAAAAATGTGTTGATTAGAGTAAAGTATGCAGTATTATCTTTAACATTTTCAAATCCATTCAACTAATATTCCATGTGGGGCACACTATACAAGGTCTCTCTCTAGAATAAGCTAGAATTCAACAAGGTATGCCATTTTTTCTATAACTCCTTTTCTGAGAGGTTCCAAGTAGTGACACCTGGAGGAATTGCACAAAAAAAACTGACGAAAATTGTGTACTATTTTCATATCTTTATTCATTACAGGTACATAGTTATGATTATTTCAAGTTAGGGTTGTTGACTAATCTCAAACTAGTCATGTGAGACTAAAGAAAAGTTTGATGAAAATGCTAGTATCTTGTTGTGAAAGTTAAGGAAGGTTTGCAGGTATGTGATCATATACACCAAGTCTATTACAGAGTTACAAATCATATTTGTATGATGAAATTGATGAGGGCTTTTGGTTAAGGTACATGTTGGGTACATGGTTGAGACAAGTAGTTGATGAGTTGGCACATACATGAGGTGTATAGTTGATGATGTTGGTACATATTGATGAGTCATAATGAGGTGTATAGTTGATGATGTTGGTACATATTGATGAGTCATAATTGATGAGTAGTTGACACATGATTGGTACATACTTGGTACATGGTTGGATGCACTTGTTTATGGTACAGGTTGATTACAGGTGTTTTGGTACAGGTTGGTGCATGGTTGATGCACTTGTTTATGGTACAGGTTGATTACAAGTTGATGCATGGTTGATGCATGGTTCATGTTGATTGGTACAGGTTTACATTGGTAGATCTCACATTGATAGTGTGACAGTGGTTCCATTATTCTACATCTACTTCAGGGTGGTTGGATGAGACAAGGACAGGTGGTTGTAGCCGGAGAACATAGGGGGTTGTAGCCTCCTTCTGGTTGTAGCCAGAGAATAGGGGAGCTAGAGATTCCTTCAGGTTGTAGCCTGAGAAACAAGGGGGTTAGAGTCTCCTTCCAGTTGAAGCTGGAAAACAAAGGAAGTTGTTGCTTCCAATGAATTTAATTCTTCAAGACATATAAGAAAAATCATTTTGTGGTTTTCTCCCACTTTGGGTTTCCATGTAAAACACTGGTGTACTATGTATGTGTATGATTGTTCATTTGTTCATTGCTTATTTACTCTTCATTTATTGGATGATAATGCTACATTGATATAACACTTGGATTATATGTTTAAAAAGGATTAAATTTCTCTATTACTAATTCACCCCCCCTCTTAGTAATCCAATATATATTGCAGCATGTTTTGTTAGTTGTGAATCCATATGGCTTCAGATGTTATTGACATATCTATTTGATTTGGAGATGGAAGCCACCATGATCCTATGTGATAACCAAAGTTGTATAAAGATGATGTGTTCCATGATGAGTATAAGCACATAGAGATCTGGTATCACTTCATTCATGATATGATACAGAGGGGAGCTTTAAAAGCTCCAATATGTTGGCAGATATGAGCAGATTGCATACCAAGCCTCTATCTCGTGTAAAGTTTAAATACTTTCGAGACAAGTTTGGTATAGTCCAAAAGGACCTCCCTCTAAAGGGGGATTAGTTTTGATGATACTATGGTATCCTGACCAATAGTGGGTACCTCAGTTAGGATCTTATATCCTAGGGGACTAATCATCCCTAGACAGATCCCGAAGGTCTGAAAGGACGGGTTGCCAGAGTACTTGTGCATGTATATGCTAGCTTTGGTCAGTAGTGGTAGCTCCATTAGGATTTCTATAATCCTAGGGAATCTTATGATTCTTGGGCAACTCCCAAAGGTTTGGTAAGGATGGTCTATCAGAGTACCACGTGGTAGCTCCATTAGGATTTTATATCCTAGGGAATCTTATGATTCCTAGGTAGCTCCTTAGGGACTATCAGAGTACTACAAAATGTTGTTGCACCTACCTCATTCAGTTTCATATGATGTTGTTGATGTTGTTCCAGCCTTGTGCTAAATATTTCTATCTTCGTGTTGATGTTGATGTGATTCCAGCCTTATGTTGAAGATTTCCAGCTTCATGTTGATGTTGATGTGATGTCAGCCTTGTGCTAAATATTTCTTGCTTCTTGTTCATGTTGATGTGATGCCAGCCTTGCACTAAATATTTCTAGCTTTGTGTTGATGTTGATGGGATTCCAGCTTCGTACTGAAGATTTCCATCTTAGTGTTGATGTTGATGATGCTCTAGCCTTCATGTTGTGATGTTTTTGTTGTATCATCCTCATGTTTTTATTGATGATGATGATGTATTAGTGTTATACTAATTGATGTTGATGCATATGATGATGATGCCATTCCATCTTCATGATATGAATGATGATATTGATGAAGAGAAAAACTTATGATGATTTATGTATGTGTCAGTCAGTGTTCAAGACAATGATGATGTTGTTGCCCTCTCTCTCTCTCCAATGATGTTGTATTGTAGAATACCCTTCTTGTTAAAGGGGAGTGTTGAAATATTCTAACTGCAAAGAGTATTCTACTTATTATTGAATCATTAGATCAATCCCCTTTTGTGGATATATCATGTCAGGCATTGTAAATGACCAAATCTCCTTTTGTGGATTGGTCAAACCTTAATTATATTATGCTAATTAAGAAGTCGGTCTCATACCTAATTAAATTGGTTTTAACCACTAAGAAGAGAAGTCGACCCTACCCAATGAAGAGATACCTTTCCAGCACCTACCAACTAGTATAAATTAAGGAGGTTAGCACCTCATTTTTTCACTCACTCATTCACTCATCAAGTGTGCAAGTTTGGAGAGTTGTATTTGGGAGAAGAAGGAAGAGAGAGGCACATTGCTCATTGTTGGATATTCTCTAGTGTTTTGGTTTATTTTCTTGGCATTGTATTGTCAATCTATATTAAGGAAGTTTTGATGGGTTTTATCCCCCATTAGGGTTTCCTAAGATAAATGTTGTGTATATTGTGATTGTGTTTCTCTCAGTGGTCCTACCTATGTTATGGTTATCTAGTAAATTGAACGGAAACCTAATAATAGCTCAAAAATTAACAATACCATACTATACCATACCATACCATTCCCTTGTATGGTATGGTATACCATTTGTGTTATAAATGGCAAACCATGCATTGCCTTGCCATCATATGGTATGCATTGGCAATGGTATGGTATGGTATGGTATGGTATGAATTGTATGGTATGGTGTGCATTGGAAATGGTATGCATTGGAAATGATATGCATTTCCTTGCCATTGTATGTTATGCATTGGCAATGGTACGCATTTCCTTGCAATTGTATGGTATGCATTGGAAATGGAAATGGTATGGTATGATATGTATTGGCAATGGCAATGGTATGCATTTCCTTGCCATTGTATGGTATGCATTGGCAATGGTATTGGTATGCAATGTTATTGGAAATGGTATATTATGCATTGGAAAAATTCTTGGGATTTGCAAGAGAGAACCTAGCACAATGACAATGTTATTTGGAACTTTATCTCATATTCATGTAAGGATTAGGGATGAGGAATATAGTTTAGTTTGGTTCAAGAATCCTATTCTAATATAATAGATTACAAAGCTAGGGTACAAAAATATGTTATGTAATGCAGAACAAGACAAAATCATGGTGGTGGAAGTCCCTTTGGAATATTAGAGCTCCTATGAAGACACATGTTTATATGTGGTTGGTGTTGAGAAACACGTTACTTCTTTGAGATCATTTGCAAAGGAGAAGTAAGCAAGGGCATGGCATATGTTCACTTTGTATGATGGATGAAGAAGTGATCACTAATATATTAGTGGAATGCACCTATGTTAGAGAAGGTCAAAGGGAGAGAAGGCCCTATGAATGTTGGATGAGAAACCAACTTATCCAAATAGTAGAAAATATAAAAAAATTAAACAAAAGGGGAAAAGGAAAAGCCCTGCTAGAAAAATTATGTTTGTTATCAAGAGCCATAAAACAAGGTCTAGTATTTCCAAACTCCATAAATTGCAAGGAACAATCCACAAGTTCATAATATTCAAAGGAAATAAAGGGAAATGATGCCCAAATGGGGAGCCATTGACAAAAACTAGGGAAAAAACAAGGCAAGGGATCCTTCAGTACTATTGATACCTCATTCTCCATCCATATTACAATGTGATGGATGTCGACCATATTTGTCCTCTTGTCAAAACATGGCACATGGACAAATTAAACTAATAAATGTGTAATCGCTTACTTTTTTCTAGGAAATTAAAAAAAAACATTTGACATAATAAATATACTTACAAAGGTGCAGATCAAGGCTTGTAGACCTTTTTGGCCACTATGATGTGTGGCTTGGAGTTTTGCAAGCCTAGCTTTGGAGGCATTTTCCTGAAACATACACTAAGTCAATTTAACTTGCACAAATAAAATATAAAAATCGTTTAAGAAATTTGATATAATATTATGAGCAAATTCAAATACCTGGATACTCTCCTCACCGGACTTCCTCTGTGCATCTGACTTCTCATATGACTTTACAAGTTGTTTCCATACTTTTATACTGACATCAATTGGTCATTTTTTGAGCCTTTGCTCGGGTGGGAGATTTTTTATCTTCTTTGTTTGGTTGCACCTAAATCTCTTGCAATTCTAAGACATTTGTCTTTTCACCTTTTTTACTGACCAACCTACATCAAATTCAGACTCCATGTCATGAATTACAACTTTTTGCATGTGCATTGGTATCTTTGAGAACAAAAAATGGATATGTCTTTGAACTGTTGAAGGCATGATTCCTTCAACCTATTCACAAAAACCTTCCCAGTATCTGACATTCTGATTTCCCCTAAAACCATGTCATATTCTATCCATGTATCATAGTCCCCAATGCAAGTTCCAAAACATGGCGTGGTGGAAGAAGTTTGGGTCCAAGGAGTGGCTTCGACATTGGAAGTATTTTCTCTCTGTTCCATATTCTTAGAGGTCATCGTCAATGATTTCCTCATTGATTTTAAGCTCGATCTAGGACTGGTTGGGGAATAAATTGATTCCCTTTCACAGGGTTGATTTGCTTGCAATGTTTCAAGGGTCTTAGTGGATTGTTTTTCTATGTATTTTGAAAGAGTTTTCAAGTCTACACCATCAAGTTTTTAACATCCTCCATCCCCAATATTAAATCCAATGCATATTTCTCTTGGTCAGTCTCATGTCCCGAGATATATAAAATATTTTTTTATGTTAAAATTTTCAATAAAAAACAAATAAATAAAAATCAAAAAAAAAAATTGAGACAATTAGAAATCTATAAACAATGACTTACCTCATTGTGGCTATAATTTGTTTCCTTCCCTCTACTTAACATTTTAATCAATCTAGGGAAAATCCCTTCTGTCACGATTTGGGCAAGTGGACTTGGTCATGATTTTTGAAGGTGTTAATTTATTCTCCCTTCTTCCTGGTTTTTTTTTTCTTCTTCTAACAAGGCTAACCAAATGTCAAACTCAACTTCATATTATAGTGTTGTTTCAAATAAAAATTGTTAATATAACTCTCCCATGATTTCTTTATGCTAAAATTGCAATATATTAGACCATAAAACATGAGGAAATTTATAGATCAAGAATTCCAAATCTAACAGTTGTGAAATTTGATAATTTTGTTACCTGAAAATCTCATATCTCCCTTAAGAAACACCCAAATCCATGGATGATTTTAATAATGGAAATTTATATTAAAATGTAAAAACGTGGGCTAATATTACTAGTCCTTAATATGCAAAATGTAAACTATTTGGCGATAGTTTTGTAAAAATATTCAAATTTATAAGGATTCTGTATAGTTTCTATAAACTTTTGGCGATTTGTAAGGTAAACAAAAATTCTTCTATGGACTTTGGGCAAATCATTTTTAGAAAAAATGAAAATTAACGAATATTTTTTTGGGAAAAACCATGGAAAATTAGCCCATTTGCGAAATTTAGCCCCTAAAATCATCTATGCCCAAATCGTGCTTTGGTCGCACTCTATTTCTGTTCACCCTAGGAAACACCCAAATCGTGTTGGAGGCCAAGTGTAGTTTGAAAATGAGTTGGTATGGTCACACCCTATCTCCATTCGCCCTAGGAAACACCCAAACCATGTTGGAGTCCAAATGTAGTTTGAAATTGAGTTGGTTTGGTCACACCCTATCTCTCTTCGCCCTAGGAAACACCCAAATCGTGTTGGAGTCAAAATAGTTTTAAATTTAGTTGGTTTGGTCGCAATCTATCTTTTTTCTCCCTAGTAAACACCCAATTTGTGTTTTTTTAATTCTTCCCTTCCAAAATGAGTAGTATGTGTTGATCAAAGTTGGTTGTCATTGATGTCAACCCTTGAAGAAAGCCCAGTGGCACAAAGGTTTGGGTAATGGACCCAAGTTTGTTTGATGTAAAGATGACTCACTATTTCCTTGTCATGGTTGATAATAAGTATAAATGGATGAAATCCAAAGTGGTCCCCTTATGGTGAAATCCCTCACGAGAAGATTCTTTGCAGATTGATTTATCCTATAAGTATGGTAAGAGAACCCATGCTTGTTTGTGGAATACTAAGATGAAGGTCAGTGAATTTTTCAGTGAAACTATCCTAGATGGATAGTGCTTGTCATGCCATTTCTGGTGGTATGTGGAACTTCACATAACTCCTCACAGTTTGAGATATGGCCTTATGAAGTTGGAGGACCCTCATATGTCATCTAAAAGCCCCAAAAGGTCAAAGTAGTCAAAGTGGTTTAAGAGATTTTAGAAGGTAAATAATAAAGTGAAGTAATGATTGTACTATAATTCAAAATGAATACAAAATAAATTATTTAAACAATAAATTTAATGGAGAAATTAGAAGTGGGTTAACCCCAAAATAAGGAAAGTGGGCAAAGTGACCTAGAAGATGTTTTTAAGGAAGCTACTTGGAGAGTATAAATAAGAGAAAAAGATCTCTCATTTTACATCACACTTGAGAATATTGAATATATATAGGTGTATGTGGTAACCAAATGATATCTAAGCCGAATATATAAGGAAAGGTGAAGAAAATAAGGTTGGAATTCAAGGAAGGATGAATTCCTTTGATGATGCTTTCTAAGGTATGTTATTTATAGGTCATCTCACCATTTTCGCAATAATTTTTTTTCTAGAATGATTCAGGATGTGAAATTGTTATTCCATTGAGGAAACATATCCAAGTATCTGTGATAAAAAATTCATCTTATGGGTCGTTTTATTTTTTGAGTTACACTTCGTGGAAAATAGGGTTTGTGGCTAGTCCTGAAACTAGTCTAAAACAGGTGTTTCGAGTAACAACATCATAACTTCTTCATAACAGATCCAAATTGAGTAAGAATAATTTTTTTGGTTAGAATACAGTCTTTAGTATTCTATGTAACAGTTTCATATCGATTCAATAAATATTCTGTGCGGGTCACACTCTACAAGGTTGCTCTCTAGAATAAGCCAGAATTCAGCAAGGTATGTCATTTTTGCTATAACTCTTTTTCTTAGAGGTTCCAAGAAGTGACACCTGGAGGAATTGCATAAAACACACTGAAGAACATTTTATATCATATTTATATCTTTATTCATTACATGTACAAAGTTTTGATTATTTCAAGTTAGGGTTGTTGACTAATCCAAAACTAGTCATGTGAGACTAAAGAAAAGTTTGATGAAAATGCTAGTCTCTTTTTGTTAAAGTTAAGGAAGGTTTGCAGGTATGTGATCATATACACT
>SNQJ01S0020225.1:71691-103761 GCA_010110895.2 Picea sitchensis
TGATGCATGGTTGATGCATGGTTCAAGTTTATTGGTACAAGTTTACAGTATTATATCTCACAGTGATATTGTGACAGTGGTTCCATCATTCAACTTCTACTTCAGGGCAGTTGGACGGGGCAAGGACAGGTGGTTGTAGCCACCTTCCAGTTGTAGTCGGAGAACATAGGGGGTTGTAGCCTCCTAATGGTTGTAGCTAGAGAAGTGGGGAGTTGGAGCTTGCCTCAGGTTGTAGCCTGAGAAACTAGGGGGTTGGAGCCTCCTTCCAGTTGCAGCTGGAAAAAAAAGGAATTTGATGCTTCCAATTAATGTAATTCTTCAAGACATATAAGAAAAAGAATTACGTGGTTTTCTCTCGATTTGGGTTTCCACGTAAAACATTGGTGTACTGTGTATGTGTGTGATTGTTCATTTCTTATTGCTCATTATTGGATAATAATTCTACATTGATGTAACACTTGGATTATTTGGATAAAAAGGATTATAATTTTGTTATTACTAATTCACCCCCCCTCTCAGTAATCCAACAATTGGTATCAGAGCAAGTTCTTTTAGAAATCAGTTTAACCACTGAAAGATATATCATGGAGAGTACCAACTTGTATAAAAATGGAATACCATAGTTTGATGGACAGAAGTATACTTTTTTGAGCATAAGTATGAAGACATATATACATGCAGAGGGATTTGAATTTTGGCAATCAATTGTAGATGGATACACAACACCAAAAGTTCCACTAACAAATGACAAAGTAGTGAAACTCGGTCAGAATAATTACAAAGCCAAAAATGCACTTTTGAATGGTCTCAATGATACAGTATTCACCAAAGTTGCACATTGTAAATCCACTAAAGAGATTTGGGACAAGCTTTGAAATATTTATAAAGAAGATACAAAAGTTAAAGCAGCAAAGCTTCAAAATTACAGAGGTCAGTTCAAACAACTAAAAATGAAGGAAGATGAGAATATTGCAGCCTACTTCTTACGATTCAATGAAACAGTGAATGCAATCATAGGATTGGGAGAAGAAATCAAAGAATCTGTAATTGTTCAAAAGGTACTAAGATCTCTTCCTATGATATTTAACCCTAAGATATTGGCACTAGAAGAAAGATCGAATCTAAACTCAACAAGCATGGATGAACTGCATGGAATCTTCACAGCATATGAAATGAGAACTGAACAGGAAAATCCAGATGTAAAAGAGGTAGCCTTCAAAGCATACAAAAGATCAAAGCAAAAGAAAAAGAAACAAGAAGAATATAGCAGCAATAGTGACATCTCAGAAGATGATGAAGAAGTGGCCAACTTCGTCACAAGACTGAACAAGGGAACCAATGGTATGTATAGAGGTAAGATTCCTTTAATTTGTTTTAATTGTGATGGTATTGGTCCTTTTGCTAACAAATTTCCTCATAAGAAAAAGAGAAATGATGAAGGTTACTCAAAAGGAAAACACACATATAAAGGCAGAAGAACTACAAAGAAATTTTTCAAGAATAGCTTATGCACCAAAGAAGACATCTCATCATCAGATGAAGATGAATTCATTGACAGTGAGACAGGAAGAGTTTTATTCATGGAAGTAAAAGACTCTAACAAAGAAGACTCCGAAGAAGAATATGAAGAAGTCGAAGAAGATATTGAAGAGGTGGAAGTTGATTATCGAGAAGAATTAATGTGTGCCATAGAAGTTATCATAAGAGAAAAGAAGAAGACCAAGAAACTACAAGAAAAATTAGACAAGAAAAAAGACACTCGAGAACTAGAACAAATGATCACAAAATTGAAGGTTCAAATAGAAGAAGATAAAAGAATTGAAGAAGCACTCAAAGAAAAGCTAGAAGAAAAGGACAGGATCATTGGAAACTTGGAAGTAGAGATTATCGCACTAAGAAAGGATATTCAAAAGAAAAATATGCAGAATAGCTCAAAATTTTTGGATGACATTATCAGCAGTCAAAAATATAATCTTGACAAGACCAGACTTGGATACAATAAGACAGAAAAGGGATCAAGCTCCAAAACAACAGAGAAAGAAACATATCCAAAAAGTTATGCAGAAACAATCAAAGGGGATAGAAGGATATTCAATGAAGATTACAGGGATACTCCTCCACCAAGAAGAGTCAGATTTCATAATCAAAAACCAACAGATAGGCCTCAAGAAAAAGAAGGATTCATAAGAGCACCTCCCTTCAAAAGATCCTCAACTCCCAAGTATCAAACTATATTTTTTGGTCTATGTTATGCATGTAATAATTTTGGACATAAATTTGTGAATTGTAGAGCTAACAACAGGAACAATAACAACTTTGAGAATCATACACAAAGGGGTTACTCAAGAAGACCTAGTGAAACACAGAGAAGACGTTACAACAGGTTTGAATCTTTGAGCACTGAAGTGGAATGTTACAAATGTAACAATTTTGGACACGTGGCCAAAGATTGCAGAATGACAGTCCCTCCTAAAGAACCTCAACAGAATAACAACAGTCGTAGATAGGAACCTCAAAAAATGACATGGATAAGAAAGCAATATCAGTATAGAAATGAAGAATGCACAATCTCTCTACAAGCTAAGAAGAACAAATGTTGTTGGTATGTTGACAGTGGGTGTTCAAAACACATGACAGGTGATAGAGACAAGTTTTTTACATTACGAAAGGAAATAGATAGATCGGTCTCCTTCGGAAATGATAATTCAGCCAAAATCATTGGAAAAGGCATAGTTTGAATTGGGAAAAAGAATGAAAAGGCAGAAAATGTTCTACTAGTAGAAGATATGAAACATAATATTCTAAGTGTGAGTCAAATGTGTGACCAAGGTCATAAAGTTACTTTCGATTCACAAAAGTGTGATATAATAGAAGATGGTTCAGGTAAATTGATTGCTACAGCTGCAAGAACTTCAAGCAACATATATGTGTTAAGTGAAATTGGAAATGAAAAATGTTGTCTAGGAAAGGAAGATGAAAGTTGGCTATGGCATAGAAGAATGGGTCACATGCATTTTATAACCTTGTCAAGGTTAGAAAAAGAGAAGCAGACAGAGAAATGCCCCAGATCACGAAACCAACTAACACTTTATGCAAGCATTGTCAACAAGGAAAGCAAACAAAGACCAGGTTCAAATCAAAGGAATATTCAATGACAAGACCACTGGAAATTGTGCATACTGATCTAGTTGTACCAACTACAACAAAGGGATTAAAAGGTGAGAGATAATTTCTGTTATTAGTTGATGATTATACAAGATTGACTGCAGTTTTCTTTCTCAAGAATAAGTCAGAAGCTTTTGAAAACTTCAAGATCTACAAGGAAATGGTTGAAAATGAGATGGATTAAAGAATCAAATTCTTGAGATATGATAACGGAGGAGAATTCACCTCAAAGTAATTTATGGACTATTGCAGCAATCATGGAATAAAAAGGCAATATTCGTTGCTAGGACACCTCAACAAAATGGAGTTGTTGAAAGAAAGAACGGGACAGTACAGGAAATGGATCGAACAATGCTAATGGATTCAAAATTGATAGATATTTTTTGGACACAAACAGTGCATACAGCAGTTCACATTCAAAACAGATTAATGCTCATAAACAACACCGATAAAACTCCTTACGAGTTATGGAAAGGAAGACCAAAAAATGTGAAGCACTTCAGAGTTTTTCGAAGCAAATGCTATATCAAAAGAGAATATGGAAGAATGGGAAAGTTTGACTCTCGTGTGGAAAAAGGAGTACTTGTTGGTTACTCAACTACAAGGAAAGCATACAAGTGTTACAATCTAAGATTGAACAAAGTTGTGGAAAGCATCAACGTGACAATTGATGAAACAGGCAGAACAGAATCAAAGGAAGAAGAAAATGAATCAATGAAACGACCCTTAGAAGAAGAAGCAAAAGATGAAAAAGAAGTAAAAGAGGAAGATGAAGAGAATCTGATAGAAGAAGAAGAGCAAGTTCATCAAGTGTCTCCAAATACATCTAGTAAATGAGTACATAAGAATCATCCTTCAGAATAGATTATCGAAAACAAAGATGCAAGAGTTGAGACTAGAAGAAGAATCTGTTCACCAGAAAAAACACACCAAGAAATCTCATCTACAATTGAACTGAACTGTTTTGAAGAAGTCAACAAAGATGAATTTTGGAAAAAGGCCATGGATGAAGAATTGGATCAAATAGAGAAAAATGACACTTGGGAACTAGTTCCAAGACCAAAGAATAAGAATGTGATCGGCACAAAGTGGGTCTTCAGGAATAAATTGAATGAAGATGGACAGGTTAGAAGGAACAAATCTAGATTGATATGTAAAGGATATGCACAGCTTGAAGGAATTGACTTTGAAGAGACATTTGCGCCAGTTTCTATAATGGAAGCAATCCGTTTACTTTTAGATTATGCATGATCCAAAAATATTAAAATGTATCAAATGGACATAAAATCAGCTTTTCTGAATGGGGAACTTGAAGAAGAAGTCTACATTAAACAACCAGAAGGATTTCAGTTGTCAGAAAACACAGATTATGTGTGTAAATTAAAGAAGGCCTTGTATGGTCTAAAACAAGCTCCTAGAGCATGATACTCTATATTGGATAAGTATCTTTAGTAGACAGGGTTCAGAAAAGGAAGTGCAGACAACAACCTCTACATCAAGGTAAGTCAAGGTAATATTTTATTAATTGAATTTTATGTTGGTGATATTATTTTTGGTAGTGATGATGATAGGTTAAGCCAGAAATTTACAAAAGATATGAAGAATGAATTTGAAATGTCGTTACTTGGAGAACTATCCTTCTTTCTGGGACTTTAGATACGTCAAAGAAACCAAGGAATTTTTATTTCTCAAACCAAGTATATCAGATAAATGCTAAAGAGGTTTGGAATGGAAGATTGCAAACCAGTTATCACTCCCATGCAAAGTAGTTGCAAGTTGAGCAAAGATAATGATTCAAAGTCTACATATCAGAGGCAATACATGTCAATGATTGGAAGCCTACTATATGTGACAACATCCAGACCAGATGTAATGTAGGCAGTTAGACAAGTGGCACGATTTCAAGCAGCACCAAAGGAATCATATGTAATAGCAGTGAAGAGAATTTTCAGATATCTCAAAGGAACAAAATATTTTGGATTATGGTATCCAAAAGGAAAGGATCTATCACTTATTGCCTACACATATGCAGATTGGGCAGGTTGTATTGATGACTGATGAAGCACCAGTGTAGAAACGTTCTACTTGGGTGAGTGTTTAATATCATGGCTAAGAAAGAAACAATCATCAGAATCTTTATCTATAGCCGAGGCAGAGTATATTGCAGCAGCATCGTGTTGTACACAGGTTCTTTGGATGAAACAAACTCTAACAGATATACAGGTTGAGTATGATGAGACCATTCCAATCTATTGTGATAATACAAGCACCATAAGTATCTCAAAGAACCCGGTGATTCACTCCAAGACGAATCACATTCCAATCAAGTATCACTTTCTACGGGAGAAGGTTGCAGAAAAGAACATCAAAGTTGAGTATGTGGGCACAAAAGAACAAGTAGCAGACATAATTACAAAACCACTTCCACGAGAAGCCTTTGAGTATCTTCACCAGAGACTCAGAGTTATTTCTACTCCAAAATGAATGCTTTTGAATGCTTATATTATATGTCTTAGATGTACATGAGGAAGCACCATAAAGAGGACAATTCAGTCAAGGGGAGAAGCCCCAGATGGAAAGATACTTTTTCCATTGATGAAAAAGGGGGAGAGAATTATCAGATGTAGAGGACAGAGGCATGATTACAGAGGGAGTAGTGGTCACATAGATGCAAAGGATAGAGGCATGGTTCTATGGGGAGCATGAGTGATATGACTTCATTATTTCATGAAATTATTTCAGTATTGCATCAGAGTATTTCCATCAATGACAAAGGGGGAGATTGTTGATTAAGGTTGGTTGTCATTGATGTCAACCCTTGAAGAAAGCCTAGTGGCACAAAAGTTTGGGTAATGGACCCAAGTTTGTTTGATGTAAAGATGACTCATTATTTTTGTGTCATGGTTCATAATAATTATAAATGGATGAAATTCAAAGTGGTCCCCTTATGGTGAAATCCCTCACGGGAAGACACTTTGTGGATTGAGTTATCATATAAGTATGGTAAGAGAACCCATGTTTATTTGTGGAATAATGATATGAAGGTCAGTGAATTTGTCAGTGGAACTATCCTAGATGGATAGTGTTTGTCATGCCATTTCTAGTGGTATGTCGAATGTCACATAACTCCTCACGGTTTGAGAGTTATGGCCTTACGAAGTTGGAGGACCCTCATATGTCATCTAGAAGCCCCAAAAGGTCAAAGTAATCAAAGTGGTTTAAGAGATTTTAGAAGGTAAATAATAAAGTGAAGTGATGAGTGTACTATAATTCAAAATGAATACAGAAGAAATTATTTAAATAATAAATTTAATGGAGAAATCAGAAGTGGGTTAACCCTAAAAAGTGGGCAAAGTGACCTAGAAGATGTTTTTAAGGAAGCTACTTGGAGAGTATAAATAAGAGGAAAGACTCTCTCATTTTACATCACACTTGATCATATTGAATATCTATAGGTTTCTTAGGTAACCAAATGATATCTAAACCAAATTTCTGAGGAAAGGTGAAGAAAAAAAGGTCGTAATTCAAGGAAGGATAAATTCCTTTGATGATGCTTTCTAAGGTATGTTATTTACAGGTCATCTCACCATTTTAGCAATAATTTTTTTTATAGAATTATTCAGACCATGAAATTTCTATGAAATTGAGAAAACATATCCAAGTATCTGTGGTAAAAAATTCAGCTTGTGGGTCGTTGTATTTTTTGAGTTACACTCCGTGGAAAATAGGGTTTGTGGCTAGTCCTGAAACTAGTCTAAAACGGGTGTTTCGGGTCAAAACGTCATAACTTCTTCATAAAGTATCAAAATTGAGTAAGACAAAATGTGTTGGTCAGAGTACAATCTTTAGTATGTTGTGTAACAGTTTCAGTTTGATTCAATAAATATTATGTGTGGGGCACGCTCTACAAGGTATCTCTCTAGAATAATCTAGAATTCAACAAGGTAGTGAAAGATGGAGGAATTGCATAAAACACACTGAAGAACATTTTATATCAGTTTCAGATCTTTATTCATTATAGGTACAATTTTTTTGTTATTTCAAGTTAGGGTTGTTGACTAATCCCAAACTAGTCATGTGAGACTAAAGAAAAGTTTGATGAAAATACTAGTCTCTTGTTGTTAAAGTTAAGGAAGGTTTGTAGGTATGTGATCATATACACCAGGTCTATTATAGAGTTACAAATCATATTTGGATGATGAAATTTATGAGGGATTTTGATTAAGGTACATGGTTGATACAAGTAGTTGATGAGTTGGCACATACATGAGGTGTATAGTTGATGTTGGTACATATTGATGAGTAGTTGACACATGATTGGTACATACTTTGTACATGGTTGGATACACTTGTTTATGCTACAGGTTGATTACAGGTTGTTTGGTACAGGTTGGTGCATGGTTGATGCATTTTTTTATGGTACAGGTTGATGCATGGTTGATGCATGGTTCAAGTTTATTGGTACATGTTTACAACGGTATATCTCACAGTGACAGTGTGACAGTGGTTCCATCATTCTACTTCTACTTCAAGGTGGTTGGATGGGGCAAGGACAAGTGGTTGTAGCCACCTTCCGGTTGTAGTTGGAGAACATAGGGGGTTGTAGCCTCCTTCTGGTTGTAGCCAGAGAATTGGGGAGTTGGAGCTTCCCTCAGATTGTATTGTGAGAAACTAGGGGGATGGAGCCTCCTTCCAGTTTCAGCTGGAAAACAAAGGAAGTTGGTGCTTCCAATGAATTTAATTCTTCAAGACATATAAGAAAAATAATTATGTGGTTTTCTCTCGATTTGGGTTTCCATGTAAAACATTGGTGTATTGTGTATGTGTGTGATTGTTCATTTCTTATTTCTCATTATTGGATAATAATTCTACATTGATATAACACTTGGATTATTTGGATAAAAGGGATTATAATTTCATTATCACTGATTCACCCCCCCCCTCTCAGTAATCCAACAGTATGTCCCCTTTCCCCTGGGTTTTTTAGAATTTTTTTGTTTGAGATATCAGTCAGCGCCATCTACATCCAATTTAGAATTGATTTAAGTCCTTAATGTAACCTTATATGGGTTTATTAGTGGGCGCAAAAAATTTCAGGAATTGCACCTAAACTATGGCCAAAACGTGTCCATTTGTGCCTAAATGGTGGTCTAAAATGATGGTTGTTGTTACATGAGGTAGAAAATTTGTTCATATGATGTTGGGGGAAATGACAATGCCAACTAAGGTAAAATTTAACCAAATCATAATCACTATATATGAGTTAAGACTAAACACCCTTGCACCTTTAATAGAGTGTTGGTCATTGTACTCACTATTGTTCAGAGCTACCAAGACTTTGTGAGTTGTAGAGTCATTGCAGTCAACCTAGTAAACCCCTTCTTCTACCTTGCAACAACCCATCCCTTGTAATGAACCCATTCCTTATAACCTCAAGGCTTCCTCTCCTTTGACCTCTTTGATTGTCGACCACTCAGGTGGTCAGTCCTTCCAACCTCTCTACTTCACTACTATATTGGAAACATCTAGACGAGGAGGCACCCATTCCACTTCTAATGGACCATTACCTACTATACCTAAGGAGACTATAAGTATATTCTACACTCTAAGGAGACTAGAAGTATACCCACTTAAAATTCTAAGACTGTGACCTTCAACTTGGACAACCTTTTGTCACCATGTTTTCCTTCCTCCAACCCCTTCTAATTGGGGTCATTGTTAAGAACCTTTGGGTTCATCATTGTATAGTTAATGAGAGATTATATCCCTATATCATGATGATTGTTTGGTAGTTCTTGGGGTCTCGCAACCATGTTACAATGACACTCTATTTGCAAACCTCTGATGATAGACCATGTGAGTCAATAAGAATTGTACCTAATCTTCCAATTCAATTAGGTGATAAGATTGTCTTAGTATATATAGCAATTTTTATCACCCCTATTGAATTCAACCTTCTTCTTAGGTGAAATTATGTGTATGCCACGTAAGTTATGGCATATTTTCTCTATCATGTGATGAATTTTCCACATGAAGGATGTATTATCACCATTGATCCACTCACGTGTTGTAGTTTTCAACTACATGTTACTCAAGACAATTTCTCACCTTTAGTAGCTCATTCGCAATCTATCCCTATTGTTTGGTTGGATCGTGATCTAAATCACAAATTCTTTATGTGACCACTACCACCATTTTCACAACCTCCACTCAGATAGAGTATGAGTCTTTGGATCCTTTGAACAACTTAAACTTGCAAATTGATATTGTATCTTCACACTTGGGAGCCACCAATCCACTCTCTTTTCCCATGTGTGAAAGTGCTCTTGCCTCATTAACCATGAATTTCAATGACGATGAAAAATTATTTGATGATATACCTTATTTTAATGGTTCTTTGGATAACCTCCACTTTAGTTCTCCTATTGAATTCCTACCTAAGCTACCCACTCCACTAGGATGCCCTTAGACTCCATATCCTCTAGAAATATATTTGATTCCTGCCTACTAGCACCACATATCGCAGTTGACAATGATACCTTGGACCACTCTTATGATCATTGATTTTTCAACCACATGGATTCTTGTTTAATATTTTGAGGATACAAACACTTCCATGATTTTAATTACTCTTGATAAATCTAATAAGATTTTTGAATTGGTATTGTTATTGGTATGCAATGGTATGGTATTAGTATTGGTATTGATATTGGTATTGGTATTGGTATTGGAAATGCAATGGTATTGGTATTGGTATGGTATCGATATGGAATTGGTATGCATATAATTGCAAATGCATACCATTTCCATGCAATGGTATGAAATGGTATGGTATTGGTATTGTTATGATATGGTATGGGTTATTAAGATGTGGACATGATGATCTAAACCATCCTTTAAACCATACTAGGGAAAAAAGAGCAACATTGAAGAGAATAGTACCAACTAATAAGTTTGAAGAGCTGATGAGATTAGCATACAATGATGACATGCCACATAGCTTTAATGATGATGATGATAGTGAAAATGTAGTGCATGAAGAAGGATTGAATGAAATTCGTATAGGTTTCTTTGGGGATGGAAATAGTGATGATGATAGTGATAATATGGTTGACAATAAAGATGATAACAGGGGTAATTACCACCAATGTAATCTTGATGATAAAAAACTGAAAGACTCAATCAAGCAAGCTATGAAGACACTCATGTTTAGATCGGGTGCAAGTAGAACCTCAAAACTTGTATGCAAATTGATATTATTAGAAATCAAATCACTATTTGGTTGGTCAGACAAAGGATTCACTACCTTACTGAAGTAAGTTGAAATGTATTTCTTACTTTGCATTGTCAATTGGTGTATGTAATTCATAAACATTCATCAACTACGTTTATATTTATTTAAAGGGATGTTATAAATAATATATTGTATATAAACAACAATATTATAGATTGGCATATAAAACATGTTCATCTTAAGTTAAACATGTAATTGATTTAATCTATGGCCAAGTAAATTCAAAGATGAACCACGTAGTATTAGGAAGACAGAGGGAAAATGGCCAAGTAAATTCAAAGATGAACCACGTAGTATTAGGTTTTGTCTTTCAATTGATGGAGTGTGCCCATTTTCTTTCCTCAACTCAAATTATAGTGTTTGGCCAGTCGGATTGATAGTATACAATATTCCCCCATGGATGAGTGTTAGAAAAGAGCACCTTATGATGATTTTCATTGTTCCAGGAAAACATGAAGTCAAAAATATGGATGTTTATAATGTGTCTTTTATTGATGAGTTGAAACTACTATGGAAAGGCATAAGAATGTATGACATATCACATCCTCCATCAAATAGGTCCTTCATTTTGTATGTTGTGATATGTTGTATTATTCATGATTTCCCAGGACTTGGTATATGTTCTGGTAAGATAAAATATTTACATATTCACACTCATAATTTATTTTCATCCCAACTTCCATACTTACTTCTATACTATTATTATGATGCTATTAACATTACTTATTGAATTGTAGGGGGGCTTCAAACAAAGGGGATATTTTCATGTCCAATATGTGCAGATATATTTCAAGGGAGGTATTATAAATATCTACATAAATTTATTTATGCAAACAACAAGATTTTTCTACCAATAGATCATAAGTTTAGAAATCATCTAAAGAATCAATTTGGTGAAAATTTTGAAAATAGAGACCCTCCCATGATAATGGGTCCAGGTGATTGGCTTAAGAAGTATGAATATGTTGAGTTGAAATCTTGGGGAGGGGAGGGGGCGGGGGGCGTTTAATAGGGGTGATTCAATTGAAGAACCAGAACAAGTTTTATCTAATATGCCGAAAGGAATGAAAAGGAAATCCATATTTTATGAGCTCCCTTACTGGAAGGATATATTAATATCTCACTTATTAGATCCTATGCACATCCTCAAAAATGTACCAGATTCTATATTTCGACATATATTAGGAAAAGAGAAGTACACCTTGTCTTCGAGGAGAGATATTTCTCTTTCGCGTACCAAATTTGATAAAAGACATTTGTGGCCAAACGGGGAAAATGAAACATACGCATAAGCTCCGTGGATTTTGAAAAAAAAAAACTAGACCAACTAAAAAATGTCATTCGCTCAATAAGGACACCTACTAGCTATCGGTCACCATCAGATAAATCTTTTACAGTTGATGGACATATCACAGGATTTAAAACACATGATTTTCATAAATTTTTGAAGGCATTATATATCATCATTTAAGTTTTACTGGTAATATTGATAAAGTACTAAATATATTTTGATATTTTGTTGTGTGAGAAAAATTACTAATGACCTTTGATGAATGTTTTTGATAGCATATCATGCCATTGGAAATTAGGGGGGATTCATGTCTTACCATTGACTTAAGGAATGCCATAAGTCAATTGTCAACATTTACAAGGTATGTGGTATGAAATGTTCATGTGTGAGAGACATAGAGATATTATATTCCATTTTAATTTTTCACTAAAGTTTCATACTAATTTACTAATCTTATATTAGGTGGGTGACCTCCAAGGAAATCCATGAATGTGAAGTACCAAAATGGAAGAAAGAAATTGCAGAAATTGTATGTGTATTTGAGAAGAACCTCCCTACAAGGTTCATGGACCTATAAGTCCATTTACTTATACACCTAGTCGATGACATTGAATTGGAGGGTCTTGTATCAACAAAGTGTATTTTTTTCTTTGAGAGGTACATGAAAACTCTAAAAATATATGTCCAACAAAAGGCACATCCATAGGGTTTTATGGTTGAAGGGTATGTATTGAATGAAGCATTTTTCTTCCTATGTGAATTCCTTGGTAAGTATTTTGAAGATGGGCCACGTTTCTGGGATGAAGAACGAGCATCAGATATTATTGATGGAGAAAAACCAAAATCTAATGGTGTTCAAATAGAAATTAGTAAGTAAATGCATGATCATTAATGTGGTTGTTTTTCTTGCAATCATTAATTTTCTTTGTAATTTATTTGTCAAATTAACTGCATACCATTTGTAGTTTGAAATAAACATGTTGACATGTAATAGGTGTAGACAAAAGTGCAATACTCAACAAGTTCATTCTATACCACATGGGATTTATGAACAAATGGATTTATTTGTATGATAAAAAGAGAGAAGAAGTGTTAGAAGAAAGGATATAGTGTAAGAGATTCAACCCAAGGAATACTCCACTTCCCAGTGATCTGCTTGGGGAATGGGGCAAAGATTGCACTCTAGAATGGGTTACTGAAAAAATTCAAAATCAAATAGAATATGTGGGTATAGATTCAAACATAACAGAAGATTAAATCAACATGTGTAGAGTATGTGAAAGAAAGTTACAGTTGGAATTTTACAAAATGTTGTTTCCTTGCAATTTTGACAGTATTAACTCTTTTAATATTCGTCATTATATTTGTTTTCACTGAAATAAATGGTCTTTCATAGGCGAGAAAATATCTTGCAATGTGGGCATATGGATGACATTATCGTGTAGAAAGAGTAGATGTAAAGAGACGATCCTTTGGTTGTGGCATCATGGTTGATTTCAAGCGATCCAGTCGAGCAAGCTCAAAAGATAAGAATATTATTGAATGGAATCTACAATATGTTGGAAAAATCCAAGAAATTATTGAGTTGGATTACCACTCTTTTAAATGTTCTATTTTTAAGTGTATATGGTATTAATCATTTGAGAGGACACGAAGACATGATACCCATAGTGGATTATTTTCTATAGATTCCTCGAGGTTCCTACCAAAGGATAAGGAGCCTTATGTTCTACCAATTCATTGTGAGCAGGTATTTCTTTCACTCAAATAAGAAGCAATAGTGATCAATAATCTATTGATTCATAGTTTATTGTGATAATATATGTGTGTTTATTAATCAATAAAAGTGTTATAAGATATGTCTAATATATGTATGTCGTTCATGTGCAGGTATTTTACTATGAAGATATTTTGGACCCAAAATGGATATTTTTCATACATTGTGATCCAAGATTAATGCATGTATTTGACGATGCATTAGTGGATACTGAGAAAAACAATGATGTCCAACAAAATGAGAGAGAGGGATTACTGAACATCGAATAAATTAGCATCCATGATGATGTTGAAGATGGTTATGTTCAAGCACAAGAAGACAACAATCCAGAGTTAGATGGTGTTATGGAAGACAACAATATGGATGGTATAGAAAATGATGATCCAAATACATCTGGCAACAATATAGATGGTCGACAGTCAAATTTCAATGATGATGAAGATGATGCAAGTCAAGATGAGGGCGATGATAATATTAAATACTTGAAAGAACATATGAACATTGACAATGATAAACTGGATGATATTGTTACAGACAATAATGTTAATGACCAAGACTTCTAAATTTTCAAAATTATTTGTAATCCCGTTTTTAAAATGATGATTCCTATGGCCCAAACTTTCATGAAATGCTTCAGTATTATTTCCAACGATACAAATTACCTATTGCAATATCGTTAAAGTGTTCAATCTTTGCTTTGAATTGTTGGCAAAAAAAAATAGGATTACTTGGATAAGAGTTAGCATGGTTAGTGGCCATTTATTGACAATTGTTAAAAAATATAATTAAATATATTGTATATGTAAATCAATGTAAATACAGATGATTAGGCTAATTAATGTATCCAAAGTTTTTTCATTAATTTATATTTTAAAACAAATTGAAATATTTCACTAAGCCTAAACCTAAGACCTTGACCTTTATATCATCTACCCTCTAGCTCCTTGAAACATGGAATATCTTGAAGATTATGTGGGGACATCAGACATCCTTGAGTCTTGAAACCCTCACATACCATCAAGGCATGTGCCTAGTATAACCATGTCAAATTTCAACACATACATGCACAGTTTGGAGAAATTTCAACGTTGGCATCATTCACTGCTAACCATGTAGGGTTGATGGATGTCATTAAGCCCTTCACCCGATATAATCCATAAGACATTAACAATTAATCCACTTGCATGTTGGACCCTATAAAATTATTTTGGGTTGTCTCAACTTAATATAATCATGGTTTAATCATCTCGAAGAATTCCACAAGAAAAAGACAAATACATGGAAATTGGCATCTTCATTAGGTTTTGTTGTAAAGATGTGTATTTTAGGTTTGATCTTTGTTGGAATGGATGGAGAAATTAGGTCATGATGAATATTGTGATGATGGAAATGAAAACCATGATGATGTCAATGATGAAGAGAATGATGTCCCCGAGTCTTAGAACCCTCCCATACCATCAAGGCATACACCTAGTCTAAACATGTAAAATTTCAACGCATACAGTCACATTTTGAAGAAATTTCAACATTGGCCCCATTCACTGCTCATTGTGCAGGGTCGGTGGATGAAATTGGTGATGGGTATGTTGGAAGTTCCAATACATTTCAAGAGAGTTCCGAAAAATATTCTATATAAGGGAATGACGAATGATGACAATGAGATCGGTGTGCATGATGAACATTGATGAAAACATGGACAATCTCGAAGATTATTTAGGGACATCATAAATACTTGAGTATTGAAACCCTCCCATACCTTCAAGGAATATGTATAGTCTAACCATGTCAAATTTATATGCATGTAAGAACAGATTGAAGAAATTTCAACATTGGCCCCATTTACTGCTCACTATGTGGGGTTGGTGCACGACATTTGTGATGGGTGTTTTGGAAGTTCCTTGACATTTCAAGAGATTTCCAAAAAGGATTCTACATATGTAAATGATGAATGATGACAATGAGACATTCATTATGAACGTTGATGTAAACATGGACAATATTAAATATTATGTGGTAACATCAAACATCCTTGAGTCTTGAAACCCTCCCATACCATCAAGGCATGTGTCTAGTCTAACCAGGTCAAATTTTTATGCATACAGACATAGATTGAACAAATTTCAATGTTGGCCCGATTCACTGCTCATTGTGCGGGGTCGGTGGAAGACATTTGTGATGCATGTATTGGAAGTTCCATGACATTTCAAGAGAGTTCTGACAAAGATTCTACAAATGGAAATGACGGATGATGAAAATGATACATCAATTATGAACATTGATGCAAATGTATTAGACGATCTCAAAGAGTATGTGGGGAAATTACACATCTTTGAGTCTTGAAACCCTCCCATACCGTCAAGGCATGTTTCTAGTCTAACCACGTCAACTTTCAATGCATAGAGGCAGAGTTTGAAGAAATTTCAACGTTGGCCCCATTCACTTCTCACTATACAAGGTTGGTGGATGACATTTTTCATGGGTGTTTTGGAAGTTCCATGACACTTCAATTGAATTTCAACAAATATTATATAAATTGCAATGAAAAATTATGACAATGATACGTCAAAAATGAACGTTGATGCAAACATGGACGATATCAAATATTATGTGGGGACATCAGACATTCTTGAGTCCTTAAATCCTCCCATAATGTCAAGGCATGTGTATTGTCTAACTACATCAAATTTCAACACATACAAGAACAGTTTGAAGAAATTTCTACATTGGCCCCATTCACTACTCACTGTGGGGAGTTGGTGGATGACATTTGTGATGGGTGTATTGGAAGTTCCATGACATTTCAAGAGGGTTTCAAAAAATATTCTATATGTGGCAATGACGAATGATGAAAATGAGACGTGCATGATGAACTTTGATGAAAATATGGATGATATCAAATATTATGTGGGGACATCAGATATCCTTGAGTCTTGAAACCCTCCCATATCGTCAAGGCATGTGTCTAGTCTAACCATGTCAAATTTCAATGCATACAGGCACAGTTTGAAGAAATTTCAATGTTGGCCCCATTCACTACTCATTGTGTGAGGTCGATGCAGGATGACATTTTTGATGGGTGTATTGGAAGTGTCGTGACATTTCAAGAGAGTTCTGACAAATATTCTATAGATGGAAATGACGAATGATGACAATGAGACATCCATTATATTAAACGTTGATGCAAACATGGACGATCTCAAAGATTATGTGGGGACATCAAACATCCTTAAGTCTTGAAACCCTCCCATACCATCAAGGAAACTCTCTTGTCTAACCATGTCAATGCTTGACACATATGGGCATAGATTGAAAAAATTTCAATGTTGGCCCCATTCATTGCTCATTGTGTGGGGTCATTGGAAGACATTTGTGATGGGTGTATTGGAAGTTCCATGACATTTCAAGAGAGTTCTAACAATGATTCTATAGAAGGGAATGACGGATGATGACAATGAGATGTGCATGATGAACATTGATGAAAACATGAACCATATCAAAGATTATATGGGTACATCAGAAATCGTTGAGTCTTGAAACCCTCCCATACCGTCAAGGCATGTGTCTAATTTAACTATGTAAAACTTTGACGCATACAGGAACATATTGAAGAAATTTCAACGTTGGACCATTCACTAATCACTATGTGAGGTCGGTGCATGACATTTGTGATGGGTGAATTGGAAGTTCCATGACATTTCAAGAGAGTTCCAACAAAGATTCTATAGATGTCAATGGCAAATGATGACAATGAGATGTTCATTATGAACATTAATGCAAACATTGACAATATCAAAGATTATGTGGGGAAATCAAACATCCTTGAGTCTTGAAACCCTCACATACCGTCAATGCATGTGTCTAGTCTAACCATGTCAAATTTTGATGCATACAGGCACAAATTGAAAAAATTTCAATGTTCGCCCGATTCAGTACTCATTGTGAGAGGTCGGTGGAAAACATTTGTGATGGGTGTATTGGAAGTTCTATGACATTTCAAGAGAGTTCTAACAAAGATTATACATATGACAATGATGGATGACGACAATGATACGTGGACGATCTCAATGATTATGTATGGGGTCGATGGATGTCATTAATCCCTTGACCATATATAATCCCTAAGTAATTAACCATTAAACTACCTAACCCATAAGCCCTAAATCCATTAGCCCTTGACCCTTAATCCCTTAAGTTGTAACCCCTAATCCCTTAAACCTTAATCCCTAGACTCCAAATCCCTAAATCACCTAATCCCAAAATACCCTATCCACTTAACCCCCAACAAATCAAAAAATTAACTATTTATGCACATTAGGAGTTAAATTGGAAGCCAAACTAGAAGCAAAAAAGAATGCTAATCTGGATGCCAAACTGGAAGCTACATTGGAAGCTAAACTAGGCACTAATTGGGGTGCTAACTAGGGCAATAAATAGGGATATAAATAGGGATCTAACTTGGGTGTTAAATAGGGTGCTAAACTAGGCACTAATAGTGCTTAGATTAGAGCAAACTTGTGTTTCTCGGTGCAAATAACACCCTCGCGATAAATAGCGCTGACTTTAGCAAAAAAGTGGAGAAAAATACATTAAAACGGCTAGTGGAAGTAAAAAAGGGAGCTAATCATAGGGATTTTTTGTAGTAATTTGCGATGAGAACTAAAACCAAGCTCATGTAAGTGATCTGTAAGTAGCAAAGACAGCCATCAAAAATAAAGAATTTAAGTGACTTTTTCTTCAAAGGGGCTCTTCTAGGTTATTTATTTGAATGACACTATAGGGGGTCCCCACTTATATTTTATTTAGTATATATGTATATATAACTTTTTTTTTAAATTGTGTATGACTTGCAATTCTTTGCAGGCAGGTGATTCTTTGAAGATTTTAAGAGTCAACACCATACACTGTGCTGACTGGATGTGATGAGCTTGGATGATCCAAAGTAAAAGAGGCAATATGAGGGGCRTTGTTGGGATACCATGGGTGGACATGCGGATCTCATCATCAACCAGATCATTCTCTTCATTGTGGGTGATGCAGGAGCATCCTTGGGCTTGGGTAATTCACATCACCCAAAAATATTTACATTCTGCAAATAGGAAATAAGTCGAATAAGGAATGTGTTAGTGGCCCATTTTATTTAGTCAGATTGTTGTAAATTTGAACTGCTAATTACTCTTGCATCTACTCTTACTATGTTGAAACTCGTGATGAAACTCGTGTTGAAACACGTGTTGAAACTCATGCTAAAACTCATGCTGAAACACATGTTGAAACTCGTGTTGAAACTACCACGTATAGAGAAATTTTACAAGTGTCATGCTAAAACTCGTGCTAAAAATCATGTTGAAACATGTGCACATAATGAAATTTTACAAGTGTCACGATATTTCTTTATTTGCAACATTGTGGCCATACACATTTGATTTTTCCACGCTGGTATGCATTCATGATGAGTCGCAGCTACCATTAGGTAAAATAATTCGCGGCTAAAGCATAAAGCATGACCCAAGGTCTAAATGAAGTTGAAGAAGTTCAGAAGACAGAGAGACAGTTTGGGTAACAACTCATTCTTGGAGAGAAGACAAATCGTTTTCGAGCAGAGGAGGAGTTTTAAAAAGAAATGGAGCGTGATTTTGAAGGGGGTTGGTGAACTACGAAGAAAATAAATTGTAGAAGGTGAACTGGAGAGAAATATTCCAAATTGGGTGAGCACACAGGAAGACGAAACAAAATCACATCCCATACACACAGACCATTACCCTCTAGATGATTCTGTAGTGTTTTTCATCCACGCAAGCAACAATTCATGGCGGTCTTTTTATCTCATGCTTGATGTAATATAGAAATATGTTATTTGCATTGAATTAATAAACAAATGGTATTGAAATTCATGGGTTTTCGAGTGTTTTAGTTTCCAGTGGATTCCTCATTATTTGGAAAAAGTATTTTTTTTTTTTCGTTGTACATTTTGTAGCAGGGTGTGTGTTGTAATTGTGTATGTGTGTTGCATCCCATTTACCTCTACATTATGTGGTATCAAAGCTCGATTCTTCTCTGAGATTAGCATCTAATCTGCTTATGTGAGATAGCGTACAGAATACATGTTCGTGGTGGTTGCTCAACAAGCATGTTGGAAGTCAAGTTAGGTTACAGAACCATGTGAGGTCTATGGATGTTGGTGAGACACATACAACTTGGAGGAATGTCGCCGCGAAGGAGAGTAGTATTAAGGGGAGGTGCAAGAAATTAAGAACTGGAAATTTTGAGAAGAATAATAGAGGAATTGGAAAATCGTAGGAATGGAGATGATGAAGTATACTTAGAGCCAGAAGAATAAATCGAATATGAATGGGATGGTGATGAAAGAGACCCAACAACTAGACTGATTTCGTATTTGAGTAACAAGGGTAGTGCAAATGTTGAGGTTTCCTGTTATGATGGTAGTATGAGATTTGGTGTTCTCATTGACTAGATTGGAGAACTTGAAAGATACTTTGAGTATGAAAATGTTCAGGATCCAAATCAGTTAAGATTTGTTGTTACGAAATTGAAAGGCCATGCAACACTATGGTGGGCTATGCTGCAGAAGGATAGAGTGAATAATTAGCTGGAGAAAATCATAACTTGGAGGAATATGGTTACCAAGGTTAAAGAGAAATTTATTCTTATCGATTACCAGCAGAATTTGTTTTGACAAGTCCAGAACCTCAGACAAAGGGAGAATTTTTTTTCGCGAATATACTGAAGAGTTCTTTAGGTTGTCACTCAGGGGAGACCTCAAGAAACCATAATTCCAATGAGATGCAAGGTGTACAAATGGGCTAAAGTATTTAATTCAGTATGAAATGAGCACACACTATTTCCGCACTATTGATGAATCTTATCAAGTTTCCCTGAAGGTAGAAGAAAATATTGAGAGGAAAAAATAGCCTAGAGGTAGAGGAAGAGGTTTTAAAGGAAGAGGTAAAGCAAGGACTGCTAAACGCAGAAAAAAAGAAGAATAATCTGCCAGTGGTCAAGGTGKCAAAGGAGGAAATGGAGATGGTAGAGGCAGAGGATTCAGAAAAGGAAAGGACAGATATGTAATCACTTGCTATCACTATGGTGTAGAGGGACACAAGAAATCTAAATGTCCAGAAAAAAAAAACATTAGGGATAAGAGGTGAAGCATGGGCATAAGTCACATGGGTTGATGAAGCTTCAGTAGTTAGAGAAAATGTGAATGTTTTTCCGCAAGAACAAGGTGATAATTTTTTGTTCCGAAGAGTGTTGCTTAAATTTGAACAAAAAGAGGCAAAGGAACCAGAACAATGAAAGATAGTTTTTAAAACAAAATGTAAGGTTCAAGGAAAATGTTGTAACTTTATTATAGATGGAGGAAGTACAGAAAATTTGGTATCCATTGAATTCATGAACAAACTGAACTTGACAAGGTTGAACCATCTGAACCCTTACCGTGTTTCTTGGTTGAACAAGGGATAGCAGGTGACTATGACTGAGCAACATTTATTAAATTTTCAAATAGGGGGTTTTAAGAGAAGGTGTTATGTGATGTGATTGAGATGGATGTGTGTCACATACTATTGGTAAAACCATGGTTGTTTGATCAACAAGTTCACAATGATGGTAAGGAAAACACATATGAGTTCGAGAAATATGGACAACGATATAAATTAACACCAATGTTGGAGGATACAATAGCAGCAACAAGAAATTGTGTTGATATAAACACAAGTAGCAGTAGGATCATGCTATGTTATGCTAAGGAATTTTATAGGAAGAAAGAAAAACAACATTTTGTTTAGTGATGATTCTAAAATAAGTGAAAAGTGTAGAGGATCTAAATGTTGTACTTACATAAATAAAGTTGTTGTTGGATGAATTTAAGGAGATTATTGCTAATGATATGCCAAAAGGATTGCCTCCAGTGAGAAGTATTTCTCATCAAATTGATTTAATGTCTGGATAGAGTTTACCTAATAAAGCACCTTACAGGATGACTCTAGCAGAGAGTGAAGAAGTGAATCGGCAAGTGCAGGAATTGCTTGATCGAGGGTTAATTCATGAGAGTTTGAGTCTATGTGTAGTACCAATAGTATTGAATCCAAAGAAAGAAAGGGAATGGTGAATGTGTATTGATTTGTGTGCTATAAACAAGATCACTATCAAGTATTGGTTTCCATTTCCCATAATGGATGACCTTATGGATTGCCTGAGTGGTTTAGAATTTTTTTCAAAAATTGATTTGATGAGTGGTTATCACCATAATCGGATCAGAGAAGGTGACAAATGGAATACATCATTCAAGACAAAAGATGGACTATTTGAATGGTTAGTGATGTCGTTCGAGTTAACTAATGCGCCCAGAACATTCATGAGATTGATGAATGAAGTCTTGAAGCCATTTTTGGGTAATTTTGTGGTTGTATATTTGGATGATATATTGATTTTTAGCAGTAGCATAACAGAGCATATTAAGCATGTAAGAGCAGTGTTACAACACTTGAAGGAAGAGAAATTATTGATAAACCTAAAGAAGTGTACATTGATGCAGTGAGAGTTAGTGTACCCAGGTTTTGTGGTTTCAAAGGAAGGACTGAAAATGGATCCTGAGAAAGTGAAGGCTATCCTTGAATGGCCAACACCAAGATGCACATTCGATGTGAGGAGTTTCCATGGATTGGCAGGCTTTTACCAGAAATTCATTAGGAACTTTAGCCAAATATGTGCACCTCTTACAGAATATATGAAGAAGGGAGTGTTTCAGTGGATTGCAACAGCAGAGGAGTCATTGGAAGAATTGAAGAAGAGAGTAACAACACATTCAATATTAGCATTACTAGGTTTTAATAAAGTGTTTCATGATGATTGTGATGCTATTGGAACAACAATTGGAGCAGTTCTAAGTCAAGAAGACAGACCCATTGCATTTTCAATGAGAAGTTGAATGAGTCCAAAAAGAGTATTATGTTTATGATCAGAAAATTTATGTTATTGTGCAAGTTTTGAAGAAATGGAAACATTATCTATTGTAGAAGGAGTTTATCTTGTTCACGGATCACAAATATCTACAGTACATTAATAGCTAAGGTAAGTTGAATCAAAAGCATACTAAATGGGTAGAATTATTGCAAAGTTATTTTTTTTTGTTGAAACACGGGTCTGGGAAGTCTAATAAGGTAGTTGATGCATTAAGTCGGAGGATAGCGTTACTCAATATCATGTCGATAGAAGTGGTAAGCTTGAACTTTCTAAAGACATTGTATGAAGATGATGCAGATTTCTCAAAAGCTTGGAAGGCATGTAAGGAGCCTTGGAGTTTATATTCCCAGAAGTTCCATATGGTTGAATATCATTAAAGAGTTACATAGTGGTGGTTTAGGAGGAAACTTTGGGATGGATAAGAACGTAACCTTGGTAAAGGAGAGGTGATTTTGGTCAAGCTTTAATAAGGATGTTCGAAATTTTGTTGAAGGTTGCAGGATCTGCCAACTAGACAAAGGAAAAAGTCAAAACAAGGGACTCTATACTCCAAAGGACTTTGGGAGGATATCAGTATGGATTTTGTCTTAGGATTTCCTATGAATTGAAGAAAACATGATTCAACAATGGTAGTGGTGGATAGATTTTCAAAAATGGCACACTTCATAGTGTGTAAGAAGACTAGTGATGCTAGTAAAGTAGTTGCATTAGTTTTCAAAGAAGTGGTCGGATTGAATGGATTTCCACGGAGTATTACTTCGGATCGTGATACCAAATTTCTTGGGAATTTTTGGAGGACACTCTGGAAAAATTTAGGCTCATATTTTTTGTATAGTTCAGATTATCATCCTCAAATGGATGGTCGGACAAAAGTAGTGAACATGAGTTTGGGAAATTTGTTGAGAAGTTTAAGTGGATAGAATCCTATTCAATGGGATTTTAGATTGGCCCAAGCTGAATTTGCATATAATGATTCGGTGAACAGATCTACAGGAAATAATCCATTTCATATTTTTTATGGACGGTCACCAAAAGGTGTGGTAGATTTGGTTTTATTTTCGTATTTGGAAGGAAAGAAGAGTGTTGATGCAAATGATTTTTCAGACAGTATGCATGAATTACAAGAATAGGTAAAGAAGAAATTGCATACCAACAATGAAATTTATAAACAAAGAAAATATCAGCATAGGAGACAGAAGGTATTCTGAGAGGGTGAGATGGACATGGCTCACTTGAGGAAGGATCAATTTCCTCGAGGAACATATAATAAACTCAAATACAAGAAGATAGTTCCATGTCAAATTATGAAAAATGTCTTTGATAATGCTTATCGGTTGGAACTTCCAGAGAAATTTGCAATATCTCCTATATTCAATGTTGTTGACCTCTATGAGTTTCATGAAGGGGACAGAAGAGCATAGGAAGGTACCCTCAGCAAATGGGAACAACATCTACCAATTAATTCTAAGGAGAAAATTGAAGAAATTCTTACTACCAGAATTGATAAGAAGACTCATCAGAAGGAGTACATGGAATATTTGATCAAGTGGAAGAATCGAGGAGTAGAAGATGCATCGTGGGTGACCGAAGATTAGTTAGCACATGTGCAGAACTCTTCACTTCATAAGTGATCTTCACATGAGTTGGAGGTCATGTTTTTCTTACGAGGGGTGTCTGATGCAGGAACATCCTTGGGCTCGGGTAATCCGCATCACCCAAAAATCTTTCCATTATGCAAATAGGAAATAAGTCGAATAAGGATTGTGTTAGTAGCCCATTTTATTTAGTCATTTTTTTTGTAAAATTATACTATTGATAACTCCTGCAGCTACTCTTGCTATGTTGAAACTCATGTTGAAACACGTGTTGAAACTCATGTTGAAACACGTGCTAAATTTTCCACATATAGTGAAATTTTACAAGTGTCATGTTGAAACATGTGTTGAAACTCATGTTGAAACATGCGCACATAATGAAATTTTACAAGTGTCATGATATTTCTTTGTTTGCAACATTGTGGTCGTACGTATTTGATTTTTCCACGCTGTTATGCATTCATGATGAACTTTAGCTATTGTTAGGTAAAAGAACTCGTGGCTAAAGGACAAAGCATGTCCCGAGGCTGAAAGGAAGTTGAATCAGTCCAAAAGACAGAGAGATGGTTTGCGTAACAGCTCATTCTTGGAGGGAATACAAATCATTTTTTATCTGAGGAGTAGTTTTAAAAATGAATGGAGTGCGATTTTGAAGGGGGTTGGTGAACCACGAAGCAAGTAAATCATAGAAGGTGGGCTGGAGAGAAATATTCTAGATTGGGTGAGCATACCAGAAGGCGAAACAGAATCGCATCCCATACACACATACTATTACCCTCTAGATGATTTCGCAGTGGTTTTCAGCCAGGCAAGCAGCAATTCATAGCGGTCTCCTTAGCACAGGTTCAATGTAATATAGAAATATTTTCTCTGCATTAAATTAATAAATGAATGGTATTGAAATTTGTGGGTTTTCGAGTGTTTTGGTTTCCAGTGGATTCCTCATTATTTGGAAAATTTATTTTTGTTTTGTTTTTCTACTGTACATTCTATAGCAGAGTGTGTGTTGTAATTGTGTGTGTATTGCAGCCCAGTTACCTTTGCATTAGTGGGCCATTATACATGATCTCCTCCAGTTACCCCTAGGCATGGGGGGGTAACATCTAGTTCAAACATGGGGACATGTGTTCACCATAGAGCGCATGAGAAACTAAACATCTCTGGTATTCCAAGACCTGCAACTCGTAACCACTTCTAACAACACTAGCACTTCAGTGGCAAAGGTGATGGATATTATCCACTTGTGTTAGTATAGTGAAATCATGCTAGAAAGAAAGAATTTTGGCATTTCATCAATATATCATTTTTTCTTTTCACGATATAAATGTCAAACTAAGCTAACATGAATGCATAACAAAGAAATAAGAATAAAAATTAAAAGAAAATAATGCAAGTAAACACATGACTTACCTACCTACCTACCCTAAACTAAGAGAAGGAAATCTAGGTGAAGTCATATAGCCAAAAAAGACATCCCAGCATTTGATCACAATGTCTACCCCTGTGCTTTATTATAAACCATATCAAATACAAGTCAAGCACCAAATGATCATGAGTTGAAACCAATACTACACTATATTCAATCATAGAATTCAACTCACAGAGGTGGTGTTGGTGTAATTACTTGTCTAATTAAAACAACTCAATCACCCAATTCATTAGTTGTCAACTTGGGGTACGTCCTTTTATTTCAAAGTTATCGTGCAAGGTATATGAAGGCGCAATTTCCATATGATATTGATTATCTATTTGTATGCAATCATAAGCAAGAAACATTTGTTGTAGACTAGATCACACTCATTCAAATGAAGCACTCTTAATGAAAGTAAAACACTCTTGTTGAATTGGAAATCACACTTCATACTTGCTTTAAATTAAAACACGCTCACACTACTTTGAATTGAAATCACACTGTTGAAACTGAAATCACTCTCACGCTTGCATAAATGAAAACACTCTACACATTGTGTTGGAAATGAAACACTATGCACACTTGCTCTAAAAATAAATTGCACATTGCTTGGAAATGAAACAAACTACACACTTGCTTGGAATTGAAATCCATTGCACACTTGCAAAATTAAATCACTTGGCTTGAAAGAAACCACACCTTGCTGAAACAAAAAAAATATAAAACCAATTAATCTTTTTTAATCCAATAAACATTCCAAGCCTAGTTGAATACAGAGTTATCAAATCAATGCAAGAGTTTTGTAACAAAAAAACTGAGTGAATCGAATCTAATTCATAGTATTGCAATGATATTATTGAGTTTAACAACAATCTGCATCTACATTAAAACACTCACAATCAATTGTAAGTGACAGCAACAACAATCTTTTAATGAAATTCAATAACGGTGATCTGAAACCACTGTTGTAAAATCACACACAATAATAATCAATCAAAACTATAGAATGATTCTACCTACTAATAGAGTAACAAAAACCCTGCTAAAGAGGATGGCCCTTCCTCCTTAGTAGGGGCTAGAGAAAGTATATAAGATACAACTTAAATTAACATAAACTGAACCACAATCTTGCTAAGCCTTTATTGATCAAAATCAAGAATTACAGATGCAAAGGTTGTTCCTCATCAACCGGAATAACTACTACGAAGAACTATACTACTAACTATTGATTGATTCTCCTCCTCTCAGTCTTATTTATACATAAAAATCAATTGGATAAGGATAGAACCAAATCCCCAAACTCGGAAAATGAATTTTACATTTTGGAGAAAAACACAAAATCTGGGTTTGCAAATTCGTGATAAAGAATCACCCTTGTCTCTTAAACCGTAGCTCATTTTAGAAAATGGCTAATGTGGTACTCAATTTTCAATCGAGGCAGAAGTTGATTGTTTCAAAACCACTGCTAATTTTTGGTTTGTACCCTTATCTCATGCTGAAGGGCCACACATGCAAGTTGGGCAAGGTTTGATCCAACCATATCCATGTCTTTGACCTTAGGAACAAAATCCATGTGGAGGTGTGTTGGTATGCCAACCTTGGAGGTTTCCATCATGAGTGTTGTTACTGCTACTACATGAAATTGCTTCATAAACCATCATCGGTAAAAATCAAGTATGATATTCGATAATTTATTAAAAAGGAAGGGAAACGAGCATTACTTAATGTAATGTCCCCACTTTGGGACATCATTACATTATAGAGTGTTACGATGACTAGAGTAGCCAGATGGAGGTTATAGCGAGTAAAGAGATTATTGAGAGGTATTTTGGGGTTCGTCTTGCATCACTCATCCTATTTCATCATTATGATCCATTCTGCACATGTTGTCTTTGGTTCCGTTGCATTCCGACGATTTCCATGATTTTGAGTATTTTGAGCTATAGGTCAATTAAATTCACTGAAGAGGTCATTTTGGGAAAAATACTTGGAGGAACCTCTCAGTGTAATATATCATTGGAATTAGGAGGAGAAACACTATAGGCTAGGATGGTGAGAAGTGACTTTCAGTGGTTGGGGAAGCCACAAGGAGACATAAGGCGCTTTTTAGAGGTAAAAAGGTTAATTAATTAATTAAAGTGATTTAATTAATTAATTAGTAATTAATAAAGTAAAAGTCACTTTGGAGGGACAAGGTGGGAAGGAAGTATAAAGAAGAGGCGAGGGCCTTTATTCTCTCATTCATGTATGATTATCTTTTGATATCTAGCTTCTAGCTAGTGAGCCCATATCTTGGGGGGTTTTAGGTTTTTGACTTAACAAACCTTAAAGGATGATTCGATGGTGACACTATTGATGACCTTACACCTCTGTAGAGTGGTGACAATAGTGCAGATTCACACGTGTTAGCACCTAGAGATGACGAGATCCCTTTGTTGACCATGAAACATATGTCATCTTTCTAGACATCGATGACAGCCACATCACATGAGGATAGCAGTAGCATAGAGGAGTCGTATGTGAGTGTTTCACACCAGGTATAGGTAGATAAACATATTCAAGAGGAGATATATGACGTGCAGATAGTTGATCCTACACTCACATATCAACATGAGGAGATTGGGTCACCTCTGTTGGGGACTCCTTTAGTTTAACAGGTTATGGGGACTTACAGTTTGAGGGGACACTTACTTCCAGGACTCGCCTGCAGTGATGAGAGTGCACTCCTCATTGGTCGAGATGACCATAGCACATGTTTGGACACATATGTATTGGATCTAGGTGCAGTCGATAGTAGCAGGGTGAGTGCACAGGAGGATACAACTGCTCATACAGGATACAGTGTGATTCATAGGGAGATAGCATCTAGTGATGAGGTGCAGTGGCATATAGGAGGACCCAGTAGCAAAGTAGACAATGGGAAGTTTAGCACTTTATCTTCTGTAGATAGTGTTTTTCGGGATTCTAGAGTTGACACTAGCAAGGTTGACACTAGCATTGAGGGATATGAGGTGGCACCTCAGCATGGCTATGATCAGGAGTCACACTACTTGACAGTACAATTGAGATTCAGTGAGGATATGATCATGGAAACCACTAGGCGTTTTTATGACACAAATGCATTGGTGGTCGATTACTGTTGGAGGGCATCAGTGGCACATGGTAGTTCAGATGAGGGATTTTCCATGGATTACTTTCATACTCTCAGGGAGAGAGTGTCTCTGATGAGGACTAACTACCAGCAGTTATTTATAGACAGGGACTACCTTTTGGGGATTGGTGCAATGTATCACAGTGCCCTAAGGGAGCAAGAGTTGGAGGTGGAAATATTCACTCCGGAGTTGGAGAGCACTCGGGGATTCTTGAGAGGCACACAGATAGCCCTTCAAGAATCAAAGTCCAGATCAGAGGAGATTCATTAGAGATCCACTTCATCTATCTTAATGGAGGGTCAGATATGTCCTTCGGTCACATGGATAAAGTATGTTGGTGGTCTAGCAGAGGAGCACCAGTTGGAGGACACTTCCATTTGTGTCCCAAGAGTTTTTGACCTTCATGTATAGGTTGATCCAGTGGTACACCCAGGATCTATGATGCAGCATGAGTATACAGGAGATGACATGGGTATGTCAGAGCATACAGTGGTGAGTGATATCTCATAGAGACATGCCAAGATGTACAGTAGGATTTAGATGGGTATATTTCCTTATAGAGAGGAGACACACTTAGGGGAGCATGTAGATGTCACTCATTTGCAGCAGCAACTAGTTATGAGAGATCACCTTGACCATACCATTAGTTGCATGGGAGATGAGAGATGGATGTTGGTTGACCAACAGTTGGAGGATTCACTTCCAGTTGTACTGGATGACTGGCGTTCAGTGATGATTATAGGTGAGTATTTATCATGGATACCGATGGGCGAGCTTCTGGTTGAATCCTTGGGATTGACCAAATCCTGTGGTATCTTCCAGTCCTATAGTCAACTACACATGTTTCTGGTAGCCTTTCCCGACACATTTATCATTGACAGCAACATGAGGAGTGATAGACAGTGGTAGAGGGCATGGAGATTGTGTAGGACGAGACCACCTGACAGGAGTACCTTTACAACATCCAGCAGGATAGAGGTGAATTTTCATAGGAAACCAGCTGAGGATTGGTGCGTGATGGTGAGCACCATAGGCCAGGTGATAACAGATGAGCATAGATGGATTCCGATAGTGATCAGTATGACACAGGAGTATCTAGCGGAGACTGGAAGTGATAAACTTTCAAGTTTTCCATGGGATCTGGGAGTTCATTTTGTTAAAGGGATTTTTTACTTCATGATGACCCAGGTTGCACTAGAGAGCCACATACTCCAACTTGGGTTGGTTTGGAGTGGGTATGCAGGGAATTTTCATATGGGTCAAGGTTGTTTCTCCCTCTTGACCATCATGATCGGGCATGGAGATGGTTGGGTAGGTACTACTCCCACAAAGATATTTTTACAGATGCATCTTTTGGACAACAGGTCCAATTGCCACAGGTATTTCATCTTGAGGATCCAGGAGTGGGGGATACAGTATATGGACAGTGAGTAGTCAGGCATGGTTAGAGTAGTGCAATGCCAACATGGCGATCTTCGACAGAGACTAGCATGGGACATGGGGATTACAGGGTTGAGCATTTCACTGACTGATAGGGGCAAGTGGACCTTTGCAGGGGAAAGTTGTTTTGAATTTCCATCGGGCTTCAGTGTTGAGGAGAGCACATCACTTGAGGGTGTCTCACAGAGGTCTTGCAGTACCTCATTTTGGCATCAACATGTGTAGTTGATGGAGAGCGTGTTGATGTTGGTAGGGACTTGGAGGATGGACTCATTCCAGGATGAGGCCATGTATCATGTATAGGAGTTTCACGGTGTTGATATATTTCAATATTATGCTTCCCAGGGGATTGTAGTTCATGTCTTGATATGGGACCCAGGGAGCAGAGTGTGGTATATTTCATCTTTGGATGGGCTCTACTGTGTGTCCCACAGGTGGACATGGGATCTTGGTATTATACTTGGAGGGATTCAGTTATTGCTTAAGGACAAGCAATATTCTAGCAAGGAGGACTGTAATGTCCCCACTTTGGGACATCATTACATTACACAGGGTTATGATGACCAGAGTAGCCAGATAGAGGTTATAGTGAGTACAGAGATTATTGAGAGGTTTTTTGGGGTCCGGCTTGCATCGCTCATCCTATTTCATCATTATGATCCATTCCACACATGTTGGCTTTGGTTTCATTGCATTCCGACGATTTCCATGATTTTGAGTATTTTGAGCTATAGGTCAATTAAATTCACTGAAGAGGTCATTTTGGGAACAATACTTGGAGGAGCCTCTCATTGTAATATCCCATTGGAATCGGGAGGAGCAACACTATAGGCTAAGACGGTGAGAAGTGACTTTCAATGGCCAGGGAATCCACAAGGAGAGATAAGGTTCTTTTCAAAGGTAAAAAGGTTAATTAATTAATTGAAGTGATTTAATTAATTAATTAATAATTTATAAAGCAAAAGTCACTTTGGAGAGACAAGGTGAGAAGGAAGTATAAAGAAGAGGCAAGGGACTCTATTCTCTCATTCAAGTATGATTATCTTTTGATATATGGCTTTTAGCTAGTGAGCCCATATCTTGGGGGTTTTCGGGGTTTTGACTTAACAAACCCTAGAGGATGATTTAGTGGTGAAAGATCCCACCTAGCTTGTCCCAAGATTGTTCTTGAAGATGCAATACTCCCCCACACCATTCTAGTTCATATCTACTCAGTGAAGGAGGGTTCTACACCAGCCATAGGCACAGGAAGAGAAGGAGATGTTGGACCACATAAATACACCTTTTATTCCTTGATCATACACCATTTATCACCTCATTTTTATCTTATCCTTCCATAAAACCATTAATCTCCACCACTTTCATAATACATATGAGTTTATATCTCCATTTTCCAAATTATTTATTTTCAAGTATTTTTAAGAGAATTTGTGATTAAATATTAGAAAATTAACATATTTTCATTATATCTCAAAGTTGGATGAGTTTTATGATGACTACGGGCATATTTGAAGATTTTTACAAAGTCAAAAATCACCACCTAGCTTCAAATTCGAATTTCATCTTCAAGCTTTGATTTGGAGATAATCATTCAAGCTAACTTCAAAGAGAAGATCATGGATAGAATATCTTATCTAAGATATTTGTGGAGGATTTGAAGGGATAAGTTGAGAGAAAAGTGGATCTGTAATTATGAGTTTGTTATCTTTATTCATGTATAAATAAGCAGGTTCTCTCCTCATTTGGGAGTAGGCCTCTCTCTAGAAATAGAGAAACAATGAAATAGTTTGTCATTTTAAGAGTCATATATGGATCTCATAATTTTGTAATTGGATTGATACTTTTGGAATAAAGAGTTAGATTTCTTCATGTTTTGATTTGTTAATTTAGTTTCTCATGTGAGCTCACATGCTTTTCATTTTGCCTTTTGTTATTTGTAATTTTCAATGCTTTTATTAGATTT
>SNQJ01S0020225.1:105653-117980 GCA_010110895.2 Picea sitchensis
CCACGACTCACGTTTGGCAGTTTGATTTTTACAAATCACCACTTAAGATCTTGCAGCAATATTGTCTACACTAATAGAGTCGGTGAGGATTACTGTCGAGTAGTTGGTAGTGGCAATATTAGGCATTTGTGATTGATTCTTTCCTGGATCTGTTCCCAAGATTCATGCGTTCAATCTGGCCTCATGTGATAGAACCAGGAATCGTAGTCCAGATGGCTATACTATTATTCTTCATTATGCCTATGGTGTCGTCTATAAAACCTTTCCTAGTTTTATGTTGTTTCCAAAGAGATGAGTATAAGTTGTCACTTCCCCTTCCATATGTTCTCTTATTTCTCTGCTCATATTAGAAACTGGATAACACCGGTAACTGAATCACACTCACCAAAATAATAATCTAAATCTCGATCGCTATCAGTAGTATCCTTGGAGATCTTCCTTACTCGATGCGGCCTTACGCAAGTTCATTGGTGTAGGAGTATGTATTGTTGGGCTTTTTTTGAGTGTATTTCAGATATGCATGCCTCTAATAGAGCAAGAGGGAGTTGGTTACCAATTGCATCCATGGGGTCGTTGTTGTGGGCATCGCATTCACTTTGATCCAAAAATTTATGGTGTTATGCGTTAAGATGGCATACAACCACACTTGCCTCTGCCTCAAGACGCTCCATCTGTGAAGAATGATCGGTCATCTTGGTGAGAAACAAAAGGGTTGTGGCCTTATCAACTTTTGCATTTCAAGTTAAAAAACAAGCCTCACCTGCACATTTAAGTCAAAGCATGAACCCACACCCTTCAATCCTCGAATAAAATACATGGGCACGCTAAGTGTCATTTTGCTGCAATTGATATTTTTATTTTTATTTCTATTTTTTTATTTGTTTTTGGTAAAAATCTTGAAGATATCATCTCATCTTCTTGTAACTGTGATGTCCCACATGATTGATCACACTGATTTTCAGTTGATTGATATAACCGAGGATGGATTTGTGAGTCTATTGGCTGACAATGGAAATACCAAGGATGATCTCAGACTTCCTTCCAGATCAAAGACGGTTTTGGGGAGGGGAAATACCTTCTTGTCACTGTGATGTCTGCAATGGGAAAGGAGCAAATTTGCATGACATTTTTGTTCATACAAACAATGTAACATTGGCCCCAGGTCATTTACCTATTCTAGCACTAAAATTTTAGACATGATGATGTTACAGAAATCCAGTATTGCAGAATGTGAAAGCTGTTAAAAAATTGAGTGCATTTATCACAACAATTTGGTTGGCATGGGCATTATTTCATTATGTTTTAAATCTGGTGAGAATGTCAAGGCTTGTTGACATGGCATTGATTCCCACAAAATTATAATGCCACAAATCAACCTGGTGTTGACTACTTCATCCCGGTGTTCTCTTTTTAAGGCTCTTTAACTCAATTTATGTTGGTTGCAGAGGGTGCCAAGAAGCTAGTGCTTCACATATCATTGGCATTAACATTGATTCCAATAAAATTTCAACCACAAAGAACTTTGTGAATCCCAAACATTCTAAACCTATACAGCAGGTGATCGTTGATATGGTCGATGGGGTGTTGAATACAGCTTTGCATATGTGGGAAATGTCAGTTTAATGAGAGATTCCCTTGAAGCATTGTTGAAAGTTTGGCGATAGGTCTTACAATGCATAGAAGTCGGGTGAGATTACATGCACTAAAGTTGATGACGGTCCTATGAAAAGAAAGGGATACAAGAAAAGGAAAAGTGGCAAGGGGAAAATTTGAAACAATAAACAAGACAGATAGTTATTCTAATGGGTTGTGACTGATCCCCTACATTTACGTTCTCTTGTTCAAATCATAGAATATGGTTTTAATAATGAAAATAAGAAGGGATTAGATTTAGTTTACTTTATCTATGTAAATATTTGCTTACTAACATTTTGTTTCTTTTCCTAGTATGCTCAACTCATTTGTATATAAAAATCATACTATTTTAGTATTTTGGTTATATATTATGTAGAGCCTCTTTTAACTTTACTTTTAATATAAAATTAAGAAAATATAAACCATAAAAAAATTTAAAAAATCAAATAATAAAAATCTTTGTTAATATAATTAAAAAAAAAAAAAAAAACCATAAAATTCAAAATTTTGTAAATAAACTTGGAATTTTCTCAAAACTAAAAATTTTGCACTAACTTATTTGTGCAAGAAAAACAGGTTTTGACGAAAAGTGCTTAAGATGCGTTACTATTCTCAGGTAAAAACGCATTTCACTTTGTTTTGCAATTGATTTGTTTAAATATGTGTTTTTCTGCAAGTTATCTTTTTCAATACTCTCACAATTTTGTTGCAAGAAAAAGCTAACACTTTACAGGTTCAAGACGATCAAATTGTGTGCATAAGTTATTTCTTAAATCACATAAATTTTCAAGAAGAAAACATACTTCATGAATGCTTGAAGGAGTTGAGATTGTATGTTGTGTTTTGCTGCCATAGAAAAAAAATTCAGAAATCAATTGCCTCATGACATAAGCACCTATCTTCTCTCTTTCAAAGCTCCTCAGTTAAAATCATGTTGAAGCCCATTTCGTCACTTTCTATGTAGTCGGATTAACACTTTTTATATCCATTGTCACTACCTTATGACCCTTTTGCATGATTACTTTTCTTAGTCACATATACTTTACCTGATTTGCACCCATCTTGTGCCTCATATTGAGTCTTCTTTTAGCCATTTTTCAGACTCTTAAAATGTGAAAAAACAACGAGCATAAACTAAATAGGGCTCGAAAAATCCACTAGTAATTGTTCATTGTTCCACCAAATCATTTTCTGCAAATTTTTATATTTTCACTCATGTTGGATGATGTGGGATGCATTAAGGCCCACCTTTCAACAAGTCTACGTCCATAGACTTCAACACCTTATCTGGAACAGGGACTAGAGACTATTTAGTACCCTGGAGTCTGCATGCCTTAATGGCATATTTCCTTGCTAACAACCATGGGAATACATCAATGTCCCTTGATTGATAGATCGTACAGGTGACTTGACACCAAAACCTTTATTCGTACCTGTTAAGATGTACTATTGGTACCTTGAGGCCCATTGACATCAATGGTGGGTCCTCTCGCATTGGTTAATGGCATACATTAATGGTCAGTAATACAATGATTTATTTTTGTGTTCGACTTCAACAAAATTTATTCACACAATAAAGGTTTGTACCATGGGTAAGAGCTTTGAAGCTATTGCATATTTTATGATTTTGGTTGATTCCTCTTAGAAATAAAAGGAGGACAGGTTCAGAGTTAGTCAGATATTTGTTTTCTCCAAAATGAGAATTTTTCTGTACCTCAACAGTTATTGTTTCTTTCCATTTTCAGTATTTTAAGATTATGTTCTGCACTAGTTTGGTACCGGTTTTGTACCCATTCCATACCAGTTTTGCACCGGTTTGTTTCAGCACTCTTTCAGCACATGTTCATTACCAGACAGTACTAGAGAATGCAGAATTCTTTTAATCCGTACCACAGTTCCACTTTCAAATTCTAGTTCTTAATTCTATGATCAGCAGCAGCATCGGCCACATTCCTATTGCAGATTTCATCAACTTTTTGGGTAAGTGGAGGTATGTTCTTTTCTAATCTTTAATCATGCAATTCCTTAAGTGCTAAAAATATATAAATTTGGAAAATTTCCTTACCTTAGTCTTCTCCTTTTCCTAAAACGTAGCACATCTTCAGTTGNNNNGGGGGGGTATTCATGTCATAATTCCATTTACATATTCATCATCTCATTTTAGCATCAACCAACGTGTCTTTCCCAAACTAAACTATGTTTCATTTGATTCTAAAAGCATTTATATATATTGGCATGATTCAAATATGAAGAACATTGATGACTTATCATTTCCAGTACATGCATGTTTTCAAATATTATGAATTGCAGCAAGAAAATAAGTAAAAAATGAATAAATGTTGTTAACACAAGAACCAACATTTGTCATATTGATGGTTGTTACACAAGAACCAACCATAAGAAAAATATTTTCCACTCATGTATCATTCAGCATGAAATGATTTATTGTTATACATCATCATCATCATGAAAGCTACAGCTAAGATGCCACAAGTTTTAAAGAAAAATTCATGCACAATTGCATAGGGGCATGCAACAAGTTCAGTTGGGGGGAATGTTGGACCGTATAAATACACCTTTTATTCCTTGATCATACACCATTTATCACCTCATTCTTATCTTATCATTCCATAAAACCATTAATCTCCACCACTTTCATAATACATATGAGTTTATATCTCCATTTTCCAAATTATTTATTTTCAAGTATTTTTAAGAGAATTTGTGATTAAATATTAGAAAATTAACATATTTTCATTATATCTCAAAGTTGGATGAGTTTTATGATGACTACAAACATATTTGAAGATTTTCACAAAGTCAAAAATCACCACCTAGCTTCAAATTCGAATTTCATCTTCAAGCTTTGATTTGGAGATAATCATTCAAGCTAACTTCAAAGAGAAGATCATGGATAGAATATCTTATCTAAGATATTTGTGGAGTATTTGAAGGGATAGGTTGAGAGAAAAGTGGATCTGTAATTATGAGTTTGTTATCTTTATTCATGTATAAATAAGCGGGTTCTCTCCTCATTTGGGAGGAGGCCTCTCTCTAGAAATAGAGAAACAATGAAATAGTTTGTCATTTTGAGAGTCATATATGGATCTCATAATTTTGTAATTGGATTGATACTTTTGGAATAAAGAGTTAGATTTCTTCATGTTTTGATTTTTTAATTTAGTTTCTCATGTGAGCTCACATGCTTTTCATTTTGCCTTTTGTTATTTGTAATTTTCAATGCTTTTATTAGATTTGATTAATGCAATTCCATGTTTTCATAGATTAATTTTAGCTTTCATATTTTCATAGTTAGATTCAATTTCAATTGTTTTCATAAGTTAGATTCAATTTCAGTTTATTTCATAGTTAGAGATAGTTTCAGTTGCAAGGTTTATTAGATTTGTATATAAAAATCATACTATTTTAGTATTTTGGTTATATATATTATGTAGAGACTCTTTTAACTTTATTTGTAATATAAAATTAAGAAAATATAAACCATAAAAAAAAATTAAAAATCAAATAATAAAAATCTTTGTTAATATAACTTATAAAAATAAATAAAAACCATAAAATTCAAATTTTGTAAATAAACTTGGAATTTTCTCAAAACTAAAATTTTTGCGCTTTGATCCATATTTTGCGCTAACTTATTTGCGCAAGAAAAACAGGTTTTGACGAAAAGTGCTTAAGATGCATTACTATTCTCAGGTAAAAACGCATTTCACTTTGTTTTGCAATTGATTTGTTTAAATATGTGTTTTTCTGCAAGTTATCTTTTTCAATACTCTCACAAGTTTGTTGCAGGAAAAAGCTAACACTTTACAGGTTCAAAACGATCAAATTGTGTGCATAAGTGATTTCTTAAATCACATAAATTTTCAAGAAGAAAACATACTTCATGAATGCTTGAAGGAGTTGAGATTGTATGTTGTGTTTTTCTGCCATAGCAAAACTTTTTAGAAATCAATTGCCTCATGACATAAGCACCTATCTTCTCTCTTTCAAAGCTCCTCAGTTAAAATCATGTTGAAGCCCATTTCGCCGCTTTCTATGTAGTCGTCTCAACACTTTTTATATCCATCGCCACTACCTTATGACCCTTCTACATGATTACTTTTCTGAGTCACATATATTTTACCTGATTTGCACCCATCTTGTGCCTCATATTGAGTCTTCTTTTAGCCATTTTTCAGACTCTTAAAATGTGAAAAAACAATGAGTATAAACTAACTAGGGTTCAAAAAATCCACTAGTGAGTATTTACTGTACCACCAAATTATATCATGCAAATATTTATATTTGCACTCACGTTGAATGATGTGGAATTCATTAAGTTCCACCTTTCAACAAGTCTCTTTCCATCGACTTTGACACCTCATCTGGAATAAGGACTAGAGAAAATTTTAGTACCTTGAGGCTTGTATGCCTTAATGGCAAGCTCTCTCGCCACTAGCATGAGGATTCATTAATGCCTCTTGACTAGTAGACTCTATATATGTTTGACTTCAGCACATTTATTCACATGGACTAGAGTGTACTGTAGGTACCTTGATACCCATTGACATCAATGGTGGGTTTTCTCGCGTTGGTTAACGACATTCATTAATGGTCGGTAATCCAATGATTTCTTATTGTGTTCTACTTCAACAAAATATATTCACACAATTAAGAATTGTACCATAGAGTGGGTTTGTAGCAATTGCAAATGATATGCTTTTTGATGGTTCTTTATGCTAATAAAAGGAAGATCGGTTCAGAGATAGCCAGCAGTTTGTTTTCTTCAAAAACAGGGAATTCATTTGTATCTTAGCAAGGTTTTTTGCACTTTCCCAGCTGCAGTAGTTTCCAGTACAGATCTTGAAGCTCAACAGTTGACTTGTTTACACTTTGTTCGAGATGTCTTCGCTGCAGTTACTTTCAGTTCAGAATTCTGTTTATTTTCTTTCTGTACCTATTCAGTACCAATTCATTATTAGTTCAGTATCGGTTCTGCACCTGTTTTGTACCAGAATGCAACATTTTTTAGCCATATCACATTTCTGCTTTCACTTCACAACCTTCTTCAACAACAACAACCGCCTTCCTATTTGCATTGTTCATCGGTCTTGGGGTAAGTTAAGGTATATTCTTTTCTAAACTTTAATCTTGTAATTCCTTAAGTGCTAAAAATAGATAGTTTTGGAAAATTCCCCTACCTTAGTCTTCTCATTTTACTACATCTTCAGTTGGAGGGGGGGGGGGTCCATTTACAACCAACATGTCTTTCCCAAACTATGTTTCATTGCATTTTGATTCAAAAACATTGCTATCTATTTTGGCATGATTCATAACATAAAAATGGGCTTTCTACGATATTGATGACTTATCATTTCCAGTACATACATGTTTCCAATATTATGATTTGCAGCAAGAAAACAAGTAGGATGAATAAATGTTGTTCACACAAGAACCAACATTTATCATATTAATGGTTGTCACACAAGAGCCAACCATAAATATAAGTTGTCACTCATGTATCATTCATCGTGAAATGATTTCTTGTTACATAGCATCATCATAGCTAATATGCCAAAAGGCTAAAGAGAATCAATGCATAGTTGCATGAGGACATGCAACAACTTCAGTTGGGGGGAATGTTGGGTCGCATAAATACCACATTTTCATATACTATTTGTCACCATGATTCATACCATATCCTTCCATAAAACCTAATCTCCACCACTTTCATATACATATGGGTTCATATTCTATTTTTTCCAAATTATTTATCTTTGAGCATTTCTGAGAGAATTCTTGATTAAAATTTAGAAATTATATATATTTTTCATATTTATCCTAAAGATTTGTGTGAGCTTTGTGATATAGGAATATTTCAAACAAAGGAGGATTCAAGAAGCTTCTAAAATGTTCTCCACATTTTAAATATTTGAAAAGATAATTCAAAGATAATATTTTGGAGAGAATATCTTATCCAAGATATTTGTGGAGGGTTTAAAGGGATAGTTGGAGGAAAAAGTGGATCTATAATTATGAGTGGTTTATCCTCATTCATGTATAAATAAGAGGGTCCTCTCCTCATTTGGAAGGAGGCCTCTCTCTAGAAATATAGAAATAGAGAAACAATGAAATAGTTTGTCATTTTGAGAGTCATATATGGATCTCATCATTTTGTAATTGGATTGATACTTTTGGAATAAAGAGTTAGATTTCTTCATGTTTTGATTTGTTAATTTAGTTTCTCATGTGAGCTCATATGCCTTTCATTTTGCCTTTTGTTATTTGTAATTTTCAATGCTTTTATTAGATTTGATTTATGCAATTCCATGTTTTCATAGATTAATTTTAGCTTTCATATTTTCATAGTTAGATTCAATTTCAATTGTTTTCATAAGTTAGATTCAATTTCAGTTTATTTCATAGTTAGAGATAGTTTCAGTTCCAAGGTTTATTAGATTAATTTCCTTTGATGCAATTTCATACTTTTTAGATTTTAGATTTAGTTTTAGTCAAAGTGTTTCCTTTCGAATGTTAGAGTAGAATAGATTTCTTTAGCCTTGCATATATTGTGCTTACATCTCTAAGTTTACGAACCCTAGGTTGACAATTTTATGTCGAAATCAATATCATATAATTAGCTCGACAGGAGGGTGCACCATTGGGGGTTTCCATCAAGGGAGGTGCACCATTCATTGAAGGAAGGTTCATTGTAGGAGTTTGGGAGGGCTCTTGGAGATTTGAGCACTTGGATTTTACTTTCAGGGCCTTGGCCATGATTTCTAGTGCCTCTTGAGTGAGTTTTATGGTTCAGATGATTCCCTAGAGCATTGGGGCGAATTACAAAGGAGGGCATTTTTTAGATTTAGACCTATTCAGTTTGGAGGGGTTATACTTCATATCTGACCCTGAGACTTCACCTAGTGACTTGCAGTGTCCCGATCTACCTTTATAGTGAGTTTCAAGTCATTTGGAGGCCTCCTTCATCAGAGCCGAAATTGTAGGGTTTGACAGTTTTTAGAAGGATGCAGCTCCACTTGAGGATTCAACATTTGGAGGAGCATTCCTTGGTATTTCGGTTTGAGATTTTAGGAGAGGACTCTACACATCCCAATCTATAGTTTGGCATTTTCATTGGACTCAGTTGGGGGCTTCTTCAACTGGGCCTAATTGTTGAGGGTTTCAGTCTTCTACTAGAGTGTGGCCTTCCCAGTTGGGGGTTTGGTACTGCATACAACCAAATCTATCTTGTATTAGTCTTCATTGTGTATTCAGCCTTTGGAGGCTTTCATTCTTCTTTCCGGGAGCATTTTGTAGTAGCTCTCATTATTCTTATTGGATCCATTTATTGATCATTCCATATCAGCCTCACTCTTGTATCAGGTTCTTACTCATTATATTAATAAAGGTTAGATCTTTGCTATTGGTTCCATATCTGGTGTATATTGTATTTCCATTGTTTATATCTTCAGATGTAAGTGTGATTATTGAACATAAACCCTAAGGCCGAAATCAAGAGGTCAACCTACAAGTAAACACATACAAACAAGCAAATCAACAAAGTGTTTGACGAAATGCCACAACCAAAAAAGTTTAAAATTCATGCAAAACTGTGATTCCTGGCATCTTGGCTTGGCTTGGGAACATTACACTTAACCACTAAAGCATAAATAAGTATGACATGGTGTTTTACGAGAAATTATGGTAAATGGAGTGATAAATGAGCGGTAAGAGGAAATAAAACGAATGAAATGGATGTCTGTAAGTGGTAATAATGGTGACAAATCAGCGACCCAACAAGTGGGACAGAGGGACAAAATCATGAAAATATGTATCCCCACAAGCTTGCTCCACCCATATCTAGATAGGGTTGTGATAAGATGAAATATCACAAGGTTGACTCTAAGGCTTCAAAGATTGGTTGTTTTGTCTATCAAAACTCCTTGAGGCTTGGGATGGGATGAAAACAAATATGAAGGATGCTTGATAATTAATCAAGGGAAGGTTGAAAAAATGGAATGTTGATGTTCTTATTAAGGCTCCAACCTTCCTTTAAATTCTAAGAAAAGAATTTCACCCATACAAAAATTGGGACCGAGAACATGGTTCCCCATTGTATTCTCAGTGATATAGCAAGATGAAGGCAAAGAATAAGTTTGGAAACTTTCATCATGAGATTCCTATCCAAGGAAAACTATGGCCTCATAAAAATCAGAGAATATAGGTGGTTGAAGATATTCTTCGTAGAATAAATCCGAGTGCTCAAAAGAACATGTGTCAAACCCTCCACGAAAGGGTTGGGCATCCTCATGAGGATGGTGCAATGGTAAACTCCTGGGTGGTTGGAATAAATATATGATCATGTCATCTCTATGTTTCCAAACATTTGAATCATAGATGCATGGAGGAGTATATTCTAAACGCAACAATTATGCATTCTTTATCCTAGATCCATCATCATAAATGGGATCTCCATCAAAATTAAAATAACCCTTGTCCCATATAAATCTTCCAACATATATGAATTCATCAATACACTCATCACGCTCTTCATTAGGTGACAAAATTGTTGGATCCAAAGCTTCCTCCAAAACTTCTTCACTTTCCAAATCATGAAATGAAGCAACATCAAAAACTTGGAAAGGAGTACAACTTACCATATTCTCTTCTTCATGTGCAAGAGGAATGGAATCTTGGATGGTTTTATCTTCATCGGATAGAGGAGCAAATGTAGACGTTGTGTTTTCATGAGGGCCTTCTTTATGGTCTGTTTCATCTTCAATAGCTTCATAAGGCACCTCATGTTCTACTTCATGTTCTCAGTGACTCTTCTCATGAGTCACCTTTTTAGGCTCATTTTCTTCAAACGAATCTTAATTGTCTTTGGTGGGTTTAGATAAAAATCCATCTTCTTGGAGGGACACCATAATATTGTGGAGAATATATTCATACCTTTGAGTTCTCGAGGCCCACCATTGAGAAATTCGTCAATGAAAATGGTAAGAGAGGATATACTTCTTGGATTGCAACAATTCTTGACCCAATTCTTTTTTCTTGCTTCCAGAGATACCAAAAACAACCTTATTAGTGTATCTTCATGTATTGCATTTATCTCTAAAGCGTATTTCAAGATTTTCATAACATGAGTAATGGCCAATGATCTAGATTTTATGATCAGAACGAAATGAATACAGATTATTAATAGGTTCTTAACACAAAATAACAAAGATACAGTAAAACTGGTTTTCTATTCAATAACGAAATAAGTTGAAACTGTAAAATGTAGCGAAAACAAGCTTGTTGGAATGGTGGCGGCTTATCTCTGAGAAGAGATGTGACGACAACACGCATTTGCAAGAAGAAGGTTACAATGAGGCTCTGAAGGCATTTTTACAATAAGAAAGAATGCCAAAAACCCTAGACATCCAAAAACCTAACCCTAGGAGATGAAGCGCCAAAAGTCATGTGGGCCCCGTTTGGGTAAGTTAGTACATCAACTTCCCGAGGTCGTAACTTTTGTATACGATCTCCGTTTTAGGCATGTGATAGACCATTGAAAAGGTATCATCGAGGAGATTCATTTTGGGGGCTCAATCATGCATTTAGATATCATTGAGGAGATTGATCCCGAAAAACCTTCATTTAGGCCCTCAAAATGGCCCCGGAAGTTAAAACTGCTAAAAATAGTAAATTGCCAAAATTGTCAGAAAATTGTTTTGAGCCAGTTGGAAAAGGTGAGTGGCCATCGATATCCATCTGGATCAATCCTACCTCCTTAGGAAGCAATGGTATTTATTGCATTGAGGTCCCCCATCAGATGAGGAAATTTCTGTTGAATTTGGCCCTAGGTGAACCACTTGCCTTGGTGTAGGAGCTGCCCTACTTTGACAACTCGATAAAGATAGATCCTTTGTTGTTGAGTTCCCTTGATCTTTCTTTCCACAATTTGATCATTGGATGCCTGTTGTAGGTAGTCAGGGTTGAGCTCTGTTGGTGTCAGTTGTTCTGCTACTTCTGAGGTGTCCAATAATGGTGGGAAATAAGGGCGAAGGAGATCCACGTTGAACATTGGGTGCAAACCAAGGAAAGGAGGAATGTTGAGCTCAAAAGAATTATCCCCCATGACCTTGGTGATAGTGTATGGCCCATAACGGAGTGGGTGAAGCTTCTGCTGGGGTCTTGTAAGGCGTTCTTTCTGCAAGTGCAACCAAACTTTGCCGCCCACCTGAAACTTATGCGGCACCCGATGTTGATCATGGCGTTGTTTGTACTTGTCATTGGACTTCTGTAGGATATCCTGAAACTGTTGGTGGATGTCTTGGATTCGCTCAATGAACCGGGTGGCTTTGTCAGCTTCAATTGGAGCAGGATATGAGTTGGTCGAGGTGACCGCAAGGGGAAGTGAAACATATATGGGTCCCAATGGTTGGAATCCCAAACCTACTTGAAAGGGGTTGTGGCTGGTTGAGCTATGCAGGGCTCTGATGTAGCTATGTTGGACATAGGGAAGTCTCTCATACCATGTGCGAGGGTTCTTTGAATTATACACGTGAAGGATATGCACAATCATTCGATTTACAACCTCAGTTTGGCCATCTGTCTGGGGGTGGAAGGTCGTGGATTTGGTGAGCTTGGTGTCCAGCAGTGACCAGAGGCTCGACCAGAATGTGCTGAGAAATCGACTATCCCGAT
>SNQJ01S0020225.1:118209-139631 GCA_010110895.2 Picea sitchensis
GTACAGGCCCTATCTCTTAGTGGTCGGTTTGGAAATAGCATAGGTAGTGTAGGACTTGATATACATGCTAACCTCTTGTCGAAGTTTCGGCAAGTAGAAATGTTTCTGTAGCATCACCATTGTCTTTTCAACGCCGAAGTGTCTTGCCACCCGACTGTAGTGGGCTTCCCAGATCAACTTCGCTCGCTCACTTGATGGAACATAGATATGGCCCAGATGACACAACAACCCATCCTGAAGATGGAAATTATCGACAACTATGTTTTCACCCAACATTTGGTAGGTGGTGGTGAAGTCAGGGTCTATCTCATAGAGTTGGGGCCATCTAGATGTCTCATGGCCGCAAGAGTCTAGCACCGTGGTGAGTGTCGCGACTGGCGGTCTGTTGAGGCAATCAGCGACATGATTGGTGCTTCATGTTTTATACTTGATGTTGAGGTGGAATAGCTGCAAGTATGTGGACCACTTTTGATGGCAGTCATTCTACAATTTTCCCTGTGTTTGCATGAACTACAGTGGCTTATAATCAATGTGGATGACTGTCTCCTTCCCAAGAATGTAATGTCTCCACTGGCGGCATGCTTTCACAATGGAGTACATTTCTTTGTCATAAGTAGGGTAATTACGGACAGTATCTGACAGTGTCTCACTATGATAGGCCACGGGGTGGTCGTGCTGAGTGAGAATGGTGCCCACAGCATAGTCTGAAGCATCTATCTCGATCTCAAAAGGATGCTACAGGTCTGGTAGTGAAAGTATTGGGGTTGAGCACAAGCACTGCTTCAAATCATCGAACACATGTTTTTGGGATCGGCCCCATGCAAATTTCACCTTACCACCACCTCTGTTTATTTGGCTGAGGGCCCATGCAATATGGGAGAAACCCAACACGAACCTGCGGTAGAAATTGGCAAGGCCCAAGAAGCTCCAAAGCTCATTGAGTTTTGTTGGGGCTGGCCAGTCACAGATGACTTGGACCTTGGCTGGATCCACATGTACACCATGCTGATCAATGATGTAGCCTAGGTAATGGACCCTGTCCATGCCGAAGGAGCATTTTTCCAAGTTGGCGTATAGCTTGTGCTACCACAGGGTGTGCAGAACCTGTTGAATACGCTGCAAGTGTTTGTCCCAAGTCTTGTTGTAAATGAGAATGTCATCCATATACACCACTACAGAAGTATTGGTGAATGGTCACAGGATATCGTCCATCATCCTGATGAAAGTGGTTGGAGCATTTGTCAAACCAAAGGGCATGACCAACCATTCAAAAAGGCCTTCCTTTGACTTGAAGGCAGTCTTCCATACATCTGTTTGTTCTATCGGGACCTGGTGGTAGCCAGACTTCAAATCAATCTTGCTGAAGTATTTGGCCCTCATGAGTTGATCAAGGAGGTCATCGATTCAGGGAATTGGGTACCGGTTTCTGACTGTGATTTTATTAAGAGCTCAGTAATCAATACAGAGTCGCCAGGTTCCATCTTTCTTCTGTACCAGCACAATTGGGCTCCTTCAAGGTGATGAGATGGGGCGGATGTGCCCCTTGTGGAGCAGTTCTTGGATCTGTCACTTGATCTCCTCATTCTCTAACAAAGAGCGACGATAGACTGGCCCATTGGGTAGCGGTGTGTCGGGGGTCAGATCGATGGGGTGCTTGACCTAGAAATGCAGAGGTACCCCTGTAGGTGAGGAGAAGATATCCAAGTATTCTTCCACGACCTTATCTACTTGCTTCTGCTGTGTGGAGAGGTCGACTGCAGAGATGCTAGATGTGGCTATGATCTTTCTCTTATTCTGAGAGCGAATCACGAAGAAGACAAACTTCCCCGTCTAAGAGATGACCTTCCTGCATTGCTTAGTAGAGATCAAGGAAATAGCACTAGGTGGGACTGCCTCGGGTATCCTGTACAATTTCCTGTTCAAAGTAATAATAACACTACAAGGCCTAGACTCATATACAGCATAACATTTCCATAAATAAGGTTGGCCCAAAAGAACATCACAAACTTCGAGAGGAGTAACATCACACAATACCTCATCTTTGAAGGGTTTGATTTCATACGACATTCGGCACTGTTGGCTGATGCGAAGATCGCTTCCTTGGCGGAGTCATCCAATGGTGTACAGTTGTGGGTGCAGCGTTGTTGGTAGTGCCAGCCGCTTGACGACCTCTACTGATATGAGGTTCTTCTGGCTACCACTATCAATGATGAAGTGCAGTGGGGTGCCTTTTACCCACATCTGTGAATGGAATAGGTGCTCTCCTTCTTTTGGCTCGTCTGGTTCACCAGGATGGAGCTTGGTGGTAGCAACGGTGGCACTAGGTTTCGCGCCAATGATATGTCTTCCCCTTTCTAGTTCTGGCTCAGAGTCATAATCTGCATCTGATTCAGAGGCTTTCACTTCAGCCACCAGCGACTGCTTTGAGCAGCAATCAGCAGTGTTATGCCAAAGGCTCTTATGTAAGTCACACCACTTCCTGGTATCTTTCTTTGTCTTTCCGGTGTCCTTCTTTGCTTGTGGCTTGGACTGGTTGTCCTGATACTATCCATATTTTCTCTGTCCTTTGTTCGGTAGGTTGGGATCGCCCTTTCCTAGATTTTTTTATGAGGGGTTTCCAAGCCCAAATTTCCGCATCTTTTGTTTGAGCTTCTGCTCGATTTTGACGGCATATCGGTAGTCTGCACCCAAGGATGAGATGTCTAGAAATTCCATTTCAATATGGATGTATCTATGCAAATCACCGCGATACTTGAGCACCAGATGTCACTCTGAATCTTTGATACCCAACTTGGTACGCAGGGTATGGAAGATATTTGTGAAATCTGGCACTGCTTGGTCTCTTTCTTGCTGCAATGTGGTCCACTTGGTATACAAGTCGTCATAACTTCCGACAGCGTAGTATTATTCCTTAATATCATCCCTGAAGGATTCCCAGGTGGCCATGACTGAAAATAATGAGGTTTCCTCTGTTTCCTTTTGCTCACAGAAAGTTTCCCACCAATCTTTGACATGGGGAATGGCTTTGAGGAGCGCAAAAGTAATATTTTCTTTATTAAAAAAGTTATGGACAGAAAAATACCCTTCTAGTAGATTCAACCACTTGTCTATAGAATCTGCATCTATCTGACCTTCAAATATAGGAATATTGAAGTTTATTTGTACCTTGAAGGGGGCGACACCTCCGTTCGAAGAAGATGCATCCCCTGTTGGTAGCCGCCGAAGGATTTGCTCGAAACTATCCATCATCTCGTTCCTCTGTTGCGTGAGTGCTTCCTCAATCAACAGTTTGAAGGGATCTCCAGTCCCATCATCTTTATTTTCTCCTACCATGGGAGGTCACTTGGGCGTGTGAGAGCTTCTTTCCTCAAGAGAAACAAGCTCGAGAACCAACTCTTTGTACTCCGACCTCGTTGGGGACATGTACTAAGACGACAAGGAGCATACCACTCTGATACCACTGATCCAGATTTTATGAGAAGAACGAAATGAATACATATTATTAATAGGTTCTTAACAAAAAATAACAGAGATACAGTAAAACTGGATTTCTATTCAATAACGAAATAAACTGAAACTGTAAAATGCAGCAAAAACAAGCTTGCTGGAATGGTGGCGGCTTATCTCTGAGAAGAGATGTGACGGTAGTGCGCATTCACAAGAAGAAGGTTACAATGAGGCTCTGAAGGCCTTTTTACAATAAGAAAGAATGCCAAAAACCCTAGACATCCAAAAACCTAACCCTAGGAGATGAAGCACCAAAAGTCATGTGGGCCATGTTTGGGTAAGTTAGTACATCAACTTCCCGGGGTCGTAATTTTTGCATATGATCTCTGTTTAGGCGTGTGATAGCCCGTTGGAAAGGTATCGTCGAGGAGATTCATTTTGGGGGATCAATCATGCCTTTGTCTATAATTTAGGAGATATATCCCGAAAAACCTTCATTTAGGCCCTCAAAATGGCCCCGGAAGTTAAAACTGCAAAAAATAGTAAATTGCCAAAATTGTCAGAAAACTATTTTAAGCCAATTTGAAAAGGTGTGTGGCCATCGATATCCATCTGGATCAGCCAAATATGGGTCACCATCAAATTTTTGGCAATTATCCACCTAGTCTGAAGAAAATTAATTTGGATATCCATGAATATTTTTAATGTCAAAGGAAGGAAACATTTCATGAAGCTCCCATGGTGCCATGATTATGTTACTTGAGAATATGCAATCTTGTAAAGTTGATAATAGGATGACACCTCAAAATTTACTAGTGCATACATCAGATGATCTCTCTAGGGGAGGATCATCAATAGGTAAAGAAAGGGATTCTTCATTTAGTGAAGTCATCAGGTAAGCTTTAGGAACAAAGGCTTTGTGGTAAGCTTACCCAGGGGATGATTTAGAGAGAATGACTCAATTCTCCCCAACAACGGCGCCAAAATGTTATCATAGAATTTTTACTTGTGCAAATCCCTCCACAATATCCCAATCTTGTGTAGCAGTTGGAAGTCTCTACCTATTAGGATATTTAAACACATAGGAGTTAGTTAAGATCAACTTGGTCTAATGTGTCGTTAGGTAAAAGTGTGTTTCTTTAGTATGCATTAGTATGCATTTGTAGTTAGGTAATCTGACGGTCGCCATATGTTCCCGACATAGAGTGATTCTATGGTTCATATTCTCCTCGATCTCAACAACTACATTGATCCATTGTTGAGCACCCGATTGGTCCATGATATCTATTTAAATAGCATGGAGGGTCATTTTTTGATGATCGATTGTGATAAAATCTCTTGTAAATCTCTTTGTAATATTTTCTTTTGCATTAATAAATTGCTCCAAGTGGCAATGTTGGTTGGGGAAATAGTTGTTTCCCCATAGGGGTTTTACAACGTAAAAAAATCGGTGAGTTGATATTTGATCTGGTTGTGTGAAGTGTTTCTTAATGGATTTGTCCTCTGTTGGAATACTTGTGTTGTCTAACATGATATCAGAGAGCATTTGAAGACTTGCTCCCGTTGTAGATCAAAATCATGAATTTTTTCATCTCTATTTTATTCCATTTTTTTAAATTTCTAGGATGGGATGATTGTTTCATTGTGTCTAGAGTGCTCATTTCAATTAGGAACGCCTTTTGTTTCACTCAAAAAAAAAATTGTTTGCCCAAGATACGGCCATTTCAGTCAAATTTGAAGGTATAAAGCCTGAATACGCCCCTTTAAATTCTTAAGAGATAATATTTTCGTTTTCTTTTTGTGTTTCTATGTTTCTAATCTTTTCGATTTGCGTATGGTCTTTTCCCTGCACTCTGTGCAATCTCGAAAAATCAATTACAGAGAAGAAAGGGTTTTCATGTCTACTTATGCTCTTTGTTGTGCACTTTGTGTGATCTTAGTAAATCAGAAACAAAGGTAAAATTTGCATTTTCTAGATCAAAAACCACTAGAAAAACCAAACCACAATGGAAGGGTTTTGTCAAAAACTCAATGAAAACTTGTCTCACAAGAGAACTCCAAACAAGAGATCAAATAAAATCATAATGATAAAGTGAAGCGGTTGGAGAACGTTCGCAAGGAGAGTGAAGCCATCCACCAAAAATGAAGTGTGGAGAGAGATTTGTTGCAAGGTGTGCACAGGTCAAATTCTTGACTAAGTGTTGAAGAATATTGTCCAGGGGAAACAAATCAAAGAAGGAAAGCTTAGGGGGAAGAGCGGCATAAATCTTCAACGGGAGAATTCCTTGGAGTCTTCATTGAACGTCAGTGAATGAGTTTCATTCTCATAAGGGGAAGAACGAAACCAGACCATTAGATATGGTGAAGTTGTAAGGAGGAAAACTGGGAAGTATTTCGGTACTTCAAAGGTTCGGCAAGTTGAAAACTTGGCGGAAGCAAAGTCACGAAATCCAAAGTTGCGATTCAATCTCGACCATTGATCATAGGAGAGTATGTGGCGACAGGATCCAAGGATTTGAAAATAAGGAGATTGGAGGTTGTGAGCGAAATGCCTATAGTTTCGTGGGGTCGCGAAGTCTGAACCGTGAAGGAGGCATACCCACGGTCATAGCCGTAGTCACTCATGGAAGAGCCCGTGTGTGTGGGTAACATAGTTTCGGGTGCCTGCAGGGACCCAAGGAGTCGCTCTGACTCAAGAATTCAACGATCCAAGACCAGGAGGTCAAGAAACCCATTGGAGGGAATGGGGTTTGCTTTAGGAGTCGTATCATAGTAGAGTATAGAATTGACTTATGTAGGGAGAAGGATAAAAGTCAGCCCAGTGCCGCCTAGAAGACGTGTTGATCCACACATATCCAACAGAGTTATGGAAAGAGATATGAGAGAATTACGTGCGAGGCTGGATGCCATGAAAACATCACAAAGGAGAGTGCCTGATGTTGGAGACATCAACGAGGCAGAAGTGGAACAAGTAGAAGTTGTGGAAGTTGTAGCTGAGGATGCTATGGAAGAACGCTTGTTGAGAGAGGTTATCAAATTGGGTGCCAGAGCGAAGATTGACATCATGATGTATGAAGGGAATTTAGATATAGGAGAATTTCTTTACTGGATTCAAGCAATGGACAAGTATTTTGACCATGAGGATGTCGAAGAGGAGAAAAAGGTAAGACATTGTGTTACTAGATTAAAGGGACATGCAGCACTGTGGTGGGATGAACTATAGGCCGACAGAAGGAGAAAAGGAAAGAAAAAGATTAAGAGTTGGGATCGAATGGTAGCCAAGCTAAAGGAAAAAGTCATGGCCAAGGATTGCCAGATAAATTTGTTCAGGAGGAAGCAGAACTTGAGACAAAGAGGATTGACTGTGAAGGAGTACATAGAAGAGTTCTATAAGTTGAACATTAGAGTTGGAGGAGTTACTTCCAGTTGTACTGGATGACTGGGGTTCAGTGATGACTATAGGTGAGTATTTATCATGGATACCGATGGACGAGCTTCTGGTCAAATCCTTGGGATTGACCAAAGCCTGTGGTATCTTCCAGTCCTATTGTTAGCTACACATGTTTCTGGTAGCCTTTCCTAACATATTTATCATTGACAGTAGCATGAGGAGCGATAGACAGTGGCAGAGGGCATGGATATTGAGTAGGCCAAGACCGCCTGATAGGAGTTCCTTTAGTGCATCCATCAGGATAGAGGTGGATTTTCATAGGCAACCAGTTGAGGCTTGGTGCATGATGGTCAGCACCATAGGCTAGGTGATAGCAGATGAGCACAGAGGGATTCTAATAGTGATCAGTCTGACACAAGAGTAGCTAGCAGAGACTAGAAGTGATAAACTTTCAAGTTTTCCATGGGATCAGGGAGTTCATATAGTTAGAGGTGTTTTTTACTTCATGATGACCCAGGTTGCACTAGAGAGCCACATACTCCAACTTGGGTTGGTTTGAAGTGGGCATGCAGGGAATTTTCCTATGGGCCGAGGTAGTTTCTCTTTCTTGACCATCATGATCAGGCATGGAGATGGTTGGGTAGGTACTACTCCCACAGAGATATTTTTATAGATGCATCTTCTGGACAACAGGTCCAATTGCCACAGTTATTTCATCTTGAGGATCCAGGAGTGGGGGATATAGTATATGGACTGTGAGAAGTCAGGAAAGGTCAGAGTAGTGCAGTACCAGCATGGTGATATTCGACAAAGACTAGCATGGGACCCGGGGATTGCAGGGTTGATCATTTCATTGACTAACATGGGTGAGTGGACCTTTGTAGGGGAAAGTTGTTTTGGCTTTCCGTCGGGCTTCAGTGTTGAGAAGAGCACATCACTTGAGGGTGTCTCACAGAGGTCTTGCAGTATCTCATTTTGGCATCAAAATGTACAGTTGATGGAGACCGTGTTGATCTTGGTAGGGACTTGGAGGATGGACTCATTCTGGGATTAGGCCATGTGTCATGTACAGGAGTTTCATGGTGTTGATATATTTCAAGATTATGCTTCCCACAGGATTGCAGTTCATGTCTTGATATGGGACCCAGGGGGCAGAGTGTGAGATAGTTCATATTTGGATGGGGTCTACTGTGTGTCCCACAGGTGGACATGGGATCTTGGTATTATACTTGGAGGGATTTGGTTATTGCTTAAGGACAAGAAATATTCTAGCAGGGAGGAGTGTAATGTCCCCACTTTGGGACATCACTACATTACAGAGGGTTATGATGACCAGAGTAGCCAAATGGAGTTTATAGCAAGTACAAAGATTATTGAGAGGTTTTTAGGGTTCTGGCTTGCATCGCTCATCCTATTTCATCATTATGATCCATTCCACACATGTTGGATTTGGTATCGTTGCATTCCGAAGATTTCCATGGTTTTGAGTATTTTGAGCTATAGGTCAATTAAATTCACTAAAGACGTCATTTTGGGCACAATACTTGGAGGAACCTCTCAGTGTAATAGCTCATTGGAATCGGGAGGAGAAACACTACAAGATAGGATGGTGAGAAGTGACTTTCAGTGGCCAGGGAAGCCACAAGGAGAGATAAGGTGCTTTTCAGAGGTAAAAAGGTTAATTAATTAATTAAAGTGATTTAATTAATTAATTAATAATTAATAAAGAAAAAGTCACTTTAGAGAGAAAAGGTGAGCAGGAAGTATAAAGAAGAGGCAAGGGCCTCTATTCTCTCATTCAGGTATGATTATCTTTTGATATCTGGATTTTAGCTAGTGAGCCCATATCTTGGGGGTTTTCGGGGTTTTGACTTAACAAACTCTAGAGGATGATTTGTTGGTGAAAGATTCCACCTAGATTGTCCCAAGCTTGGTATTGGGGATGAAATACTCCCCCACGCCATTCTTGTTCATATCTACTCAGTGCAGGAGAGTTCTACACCAGCCATAGGCACAAGAAGAGAAGGAGGGTGCACCATTGGGGGTTTCCAGCAAGGGGGGCGCACCATTCATTGAAGGAAGGTTCATTGTAGGAGTTTGGGAGGGATCTTGGAGATTTGAGCACTTGGGTTTTACTTGTAGGGCCTTGACCATGATTTCTAGTGCCTCTTGAGAGAGTTGTTATGGTCCAGATGATTCCCTAGAGTATTGGGGCGAACTAGAGAGAAGGAGGGCATTTTTTAGATTTAGACCTATTCAGTTTGGAGGGGTTACACTTCATATCTGACCCTGAGACTTCACCTAGTGACTTTCAGTGTCCCGATATACCTCTCTAGTGAGTTTCGAGGCATTTGGAGGCCTCCTTCATCAAGGCCGAAATTGTAGGGTTTGACGGTTTTTAGAAGGGCGCAGCTCCACTTGAGGATTCAACATTTGGAGGAGAATTCCTTGGTATTTCGGTTTGAGATTTTAGGAGAGGAATATACACATCCCGATCTACAGTTTGGCATCTTCATTGGACTCATTTGGGGGCTTCTTCAACTGGGCCTAATTGATGAGAGTTTTAGTCTTCTACTAGAGCGTGACCTTACCAATTGGGGGTTTGGTACTACATACGACCCAAATATATATTGTACTAGTATTCATTGTGTATTCAGCCTTTGGAGGCTTTCATTCTTCTTTCTGGGAGCATTTTGTAGCAGCTCTCATTATGCTTATTGGATCCATTTGTTGATCATTCCATATCAGCCTCACTCTTGTATCAAGTTCTAACTCATTATATTAATAAAGGTCAGATCTTTTCTATTGGTTCCATATCTGGTGTATATTGTTTATATATTCATATCTAAGTGTGATTATTGAACATAAACCCTAAGTATGAAATCAAGAGGTCAACCTGCAAGTAAACACATACAAACAAGTAAATAAGCAAAGTGTTTGACGAAATGCCACAACCAGAAAATTTTAAAATTCATGCAAAACTGTGATGTTCCTGGCATCTTGGCTTGGCTTGGGAACATTACACTTAACCACTAAAGCATAAATAAGTATGACATGGTGTTTTACAAGAAATTATGGTAAATGGAGTGATAAATGAGCGGTAAGAGGAAGTAAAATGAATGAAATGGATGTCTATAAGTGGTAATAATGGTGACAAATCAGGGACCCAACAAGTGGGACAGAGGGACAAAATCATGAAAATATGTATCCCCACAAGATTGCTCCACCCAAATTTGGATAGGGTTGTGATAAGATGAAATCTCACAAGGTTGACTCAAAGGCTTCAAAGAATGGTTTTTTTTTCTATCAAAACTCCTTGAGGCATGGGATGGGATGAAAACAAATCTGAAGGATGCTTGATAATTACTCAAAGGAAGGTTGAAAAAATGGGACGTTAATGTTCTTCTTAAGGCTCCAAACTTCCTTTAAATTCTAAGAAAAAAAATTCACCCATACAAAAATTGGGACCGAGAACATGGTTCCCCATTGTATCCTCAGTGATATAGCAAGATGAAGGCAAAGAATAAGGTTGGAAACTTTCATCATGAGATTCCTATCCAAGGAAAACTATGGCCTCATCAAAATCAGAGCATATAGGTGGTTGAAGATATTCTTTGTAGAATAAATCTGAGTGCTCAAAAGAACATGTATAAAACCCTCCATGAAAGGGTTGGGCATCCTCATGAGGATGGTGCAATGGTAAACTCTTGGGTGGTTGGAATAAATCTGTGATCATGGCATCTCTATGTTTCCAAACATTTGAATCATAGATGCATGGAAGCGTATATTCTAAACGCAACAAATATGCATTCTTCATCCTAGATCCATCATCATAAATGGTATCTCCATCAAAATGAAAACAACCCTTGTCCCATCTAAGTCTTCCAACATATATGAAGTCATCAATACACTCATCAGGCTCTTCATTAGGTGACAAAATTATTGGATCCAAAGCTCCTTTTCTTCAAACGAATCTTAATTGTCTTTGATGGGTTAAGATAAAAATCCATCTTCTTGGAGGGACACCATAATATTGTGGAGAATATCTTCATACCTTTGAGTTATCGAGGCCCACCATTGAGAAATTCCTCAACGAAAATCGTAATAGAGGATATACTTCCTGGATTGCAACAATTCTTGACCCAATTCTTTTTTCTTGCTTCCAGAGATACCAAAAACAACCTTATTAGTGTATCTTCATGTATTGCATTTATATCTAAAGTGTATTTCAATAATTTCATAAAATGATTAATGGCCAAAGACAGGTCACCATCAAATTTTGGGCAATTGTCCCCCTAGTCCGAAGAAAAGTAATTTGGATATCAATGAAGATTCTTAATGTCAAGGGAAGGAAACATTTCATGAAGCTCCCATGGTGCCATGATTATGTTACTTGATAATATGCAATCTTGTAAAGTTGATAATAGGATGACACCTCAAAATTTACTAGTGTAGTCATCAGATGATCTCTCTAGGGGAGGATCATCAATAGGTAAAGAAAGGGATTCTTGATTTAGTGAAGTTGTCAGGTGATCTTTAGGAATAAAGGCTTTGTGGTAAGCTTAGCCAGGGGATGATTTAGAGAGAATGACTCAATTCTCCTTGACAACGGAGCCAAAATGTTATCATAGAATTTTTATTTGTGCAAATCCCTCCACAAGATCCCAATCATGTGTAGCAGTTGGAAGTCTCTGCCTGTTAGGATATTTAAACATGTAGGAGTTAGTTAAGATCAACTTGGTCTAATGTGTCGTTAGGTAAAAGTGTGTTTCTTTAGTATGCATTAGTATGCATTTGTAGTTAGGTAATCCAATGGTCACCATAAGTTCCTGACATAGAGTGATTCATGGTTCATATTCTCCTCAATCTCAACAGCTACATTGATCCGTGGTTGAGCACCCGATTGGTCCATGATATCTATTTAAATAGCATGGAGGGTCATTTTTTGATGATCGATTTGGATAAAATCTCTTGTAAATCTCTTTGTAATATTTTCTTTTGCATTAATAAATTGCTCCAAGTGGCAATGTTGGTTGGGGCAATGGTTGTTTCCCCACAGGGGTTTTACAACGTAAAAACATCGGTGAGTTGATATTTGATCTGGTTGTGTGAATGGTTGCTTAAGGGATTTTTCCTCTAGTGTAATACTTGTGTTGTCGAACATGATATCAGAGTGCATTTGAAGACTTGCTCCCGTTGTAGATCAAAATCAAGAATTTTTTCATGTCTAGTTTATGCCATTTTTGTAAATTTCTAGGATGGGAGGATTGTTTCATTGTGTCTAAAGCACTCATTTCAGTTAGGAACGTCTTTTGTTTCACTCAAAAAGGTTTTTGTTTTCCCAAGATATGGCCATTTCAGTCAAATCCGAAGGTATAAAGCCCGAATACGCCCCTTTAAATTCTTAAGATATAATATTTTGGTTTTCTTTTTTTGTTTCCAGGTTTCTAATCTTTTCGATTTGCATATTCTCTTTTCCCTGCACTCCGTGCAATCTTGGAAAATCAATTACAGATCATAAAGGGTTTTCATGTCTACTTATGCTCTTTGTCATGCGCTTTGTGTGATCTCAGTAAAATAGAAACATAGGTAAAACTTGCATTTTCTAGATAATCTAACCGAGATCTAACCCTTGTTGCCATCGAGAAGAAAAAAATTATATTTTGTAAAAAGAGTTCTTTATTATCACACTCTCCTAGGTTATCTTCCACAACAACAACAACAACACCCCTAATCCTCCTTCTTAACAATATAATGTGTTTTGTACTAGCTGACTTGGTTAAAAGTTGCTTTATTAAGTAAGAGGTCTTGAGTTCAAGTCTCGTTTTTGTTACTTTTTTTGAAAAAGTTGATGCATCAATTGTAAAGTGTATTTCACTTAAATTATAAAAGTGAATCACTATAAGTAGCTTTAATATTTTATTTTAAGTTATTTATTTTGCATGCAGCTTTCATTTATAAAGTAACATCATTTTAAAAGTGATCCCCGCTTATTCTATAAAAGTGGGTCACTTCATAAGCGACTTATTTGTAAAAGTGAGGTAGTTAGAAGGAGGGGCATCACCACGTGGACCAACTTCTAATTGCCACATGGTTCTTTGGTTACCATTTATGTGTTTTTTTTAAAGGGAATAGTTTTTACATCCAAAATATGTTTTTGGTGTCGCTTTTTTTAAAACAACCTATTTTTCTGAGAACATTCCATCCAAATCATCAGTTTGAAATTTTAAATCCATATTCTCTACATATTTAATATCTCTTATCTCAATAATTTTTTTCTTACCAGTACCAACTACTTCTCATGGAAATCCCATATGGAAGATGTATTAATAAGTAAAGGATTGCACCGGATTACCTTGGAAAAAGAACAAAAACCACTAATGATGACAAGTATGCCAAATGAGTTAACGGGAATGATGAAACACGTGTAGTAATCAACATGTCCATCTCTTCTAGTTTAAGGATTCACCTTCAAGGAATTGAGGGCCCAGATAAATCTTGGGAAAATCTTGAAGTTGTGTTTGGTAAACACAATATTATTTGAGCTAACCAATTGGAAAATCGGTTAATGGATTTAATTCCAAATGATTTTCCTTCCATTGAATGTTACTTATCTAAGTTCAAAACACTTTGAATTTTTTGTATAGATTGCAAACTAAATCTGAAGGAAGATCGATGCATATTTGTTATTCTCTATAAGCTTGGTAGTGCATATTATGTTTTTGTATATACCTTCTATGCCACTAGAGAAGCTCTAGGGAGTGTTTATAAAGAACCCTCTCTTGAGTCATTTTCTGATGCTCTAATTCGAGAACAATATAATCTTGTGCAACTTGGACCGATCAGCATTGCAGGTACATCCAACAAAGCCTTAGTAAGCATAAAGATAAATCCAAGAATCCTAAGAAGCATGTAATATCCCCAAGTGTGCTAGGCTAGGATATTAATGCTTTGTTGAGCAAGTTATGTTATTTCTTGTTGTGTTCTTTTGTCAAATAGTTTGCATTACATATTTTTTGATTCCAAAAACTTGGTTCATAAATTTCTACAAACAGTTTCCATGTATTCTAATAAAATACTTTCATCAAACACATTGCAAGTATTCCAAGTACACATGAAATAGAAAAGACATCATGGCATTTTTATTATGGATGGAACCCAATCACAACAACAATACAAATCTTCTATTGGCTACTATGGCAGTTGAAATACATCAATAAAACACACAATGAGAAAAACTCAAAACATGTGAATGATGCCATTATCCTTCTAATAGATGAACCCTCTACAAAAAAACTCTCTCCAAGAATAATCGGTCCCTCCAAGAACCCCTACGGTTCCTCTTACCAAGCAGCCTCGCAAAAGAGAGTCTTGACCTATATAAAATCCCCCACTTCCCCTCTAATTGTTCACGACCCTGCAATATGGGTGGATCGACCGCCTCGAAATGCCTCTAGTAGCCCTCCAAACCACATGAACTACAATAGAAAGGGAGGTGGCTCCCCCAGGAGACCCCAACAGCCTCCCTAAGTGCCAACGAACCTCTAAGAAAGCCTACACGGTCTCCTCAAACCCTCACGACATCCTCTAAAGCCTCACGACCTCCTCTAATCCACACGATCTACTCCAATACCCTCACGACTTCTTTTAATCTTCATGTCCTACATAAATATGAGCTTGTCCCATCCAAGGAAGCTCTAAAAACCCTCTCACCAACCGATATACTACCAAGATAAAGTAGAATCACAAAGATGATGCCCAAATGAAGACCTTGAATGGATCCTCCTCCTTGTCTATCTAGGGTGGTTATTGCACCACCAAAACCAAACCACAATGGAAGGGTTTTGTCAAAAACTCAACGAAAACTTGGCTCACAAGAGAACTCCAAACAAGAGATCAAATAAAATCATAATGATAAAGTGAAGCACTACCTCTCCTTCTATTCTTTTATGATGGCCTTCTAGAAATTTATCCTTTGACTTAATCCACATGACCCTTATCCCCCTTTTTTAATTTTCTCTTAAATATTAAAGTCACTTTTACTAATGTGTAAGTGACAATTAATCTAAAAATTACTTTATTACCTTTTTACTTAATGTCACCTTAGAAATATAACATCTCCTACCTAAGTGACATCAAATAAACCCCTTGATTTCCTTTTTCTTCATTGACTATAGTCTAGGTGATTCATATAGACTATTAATCCATCCTCCATCATGATCAATTAGAAGGGGACATCACAGTTGATGCAGGAGCATCGCCAGCAAAGCACGAGCGTGGAAGACAGTTGGGCACACTAGCGCACAGTTTGAAATATTTTGAATTTCAAGTTGATCAATGTATTAATGTGGTCTATGACAAAGATTTTTGAGTTATAAATGTCTTTAAATGTTTGAAGGTTGAGCCATCACGAAAGGTTGGTGGGGAAATGTATTTTGTTTTATGGATCAGATTGCAGTACAGATTTGGAGCTTGCGCTCTCATCTTTCTGACGCAATATTTATTGTAATAGGCATTAAGTAGTTGATAACATTCAATTCCATTTAAGGCAGCGTAGAGTAGTTGGAGGGAATGCTCGAAGAGCGCCTCTTTGTATAAAGATTTGTAATATTGCCCAATAGTTTTTGTTGATAGTTGATAGTGGATAGTTGTTATTGATTATCATAGTTGTTGTGGAGAGAGGAGAACAAAGCAGCATCTGAATCCATATTGTGTAGGTTAGGAATGGTGAAGAATAGTGTATGTATGTAGAAAGTTTTAGTTGGATGAATATAACATTGATATATTGTCCCAAATATGTGTATGGGGATGTGTCTATCTGAATGAATGGTAGAACTTCTGTTATTTTTCAATTCTCTATTGTTTATGTTCTTAAATCCATGACTGCATTTGCTTTGTTGAATGTATGATTCGTTGTGAGGAGTATATAAGTTTCAAGTATTTATTTTCATTTGAGCGAGTGCCAGGCATACATAGCACCCACAAGCAGTGCATGACCGAGTCTGTTTCGACTCGAAAGATCAGAAGATATAGTGGGACTTATATGTATGCAAGGAGTGCATCGACATCCGCAAGGAGTGTGTGATAGAGTTTTCAACTCGAAATCTCTGGGAGGATAGTGTGATTCAGTCACGAGAGATAGAAGCAGTTGGAAAACATTTGCAAGGAGAGTGAAGTCATCCACAAAATCTTCAGTGTGGAGAGAGATATGTTTCAAGGTGTGCATAGGTCAAATTCTCGACTAAGTTTCGAAGAAGATTGTTCAGGGGAAACAAATCAGAGAAGGAAAGCTCAGGAGGAAGAGCGAAAGAAATCTTCAAGGGGAGAATTCCTTGGAGTCTTCATTGAACATTAGTGAACGAGTTTCATTCTCATAAGGAGAAGAACGAAACCAAACTGTTAGATATGGTGAAGTTGCAAGGAGGAAAATCGAGAAGTATTTTGGTACTTCAAAGGTTCGGCAAGTTGAAAACTTGGCGGAAGCAAAGTCGCAAAATCCGAATTTGTGATTCAATCTCAATCATTGATCATAGGAGAGTACGTGGCGACGGGATCCAAGGATTGAAAAATCGGGAGATTGGAGGTTGTGAGCAAAATTCCTAGAGTTTCGCGGGGTCGCGAAGTCCGAACCGTGAAGGAGGTAGACCCACATTCATAGTCGTGGTCACTCACGGAAGAGCATGTGTGTGTGGGTATCATAGTTTTGGGTGCCCACAAGGACCCAAGGAGTCTCTCCGACTCAGGAATTCAACGATCCAAGACCGGGAGGTCAAGAAACCCATTGGAGGGAAGGGGGTTTGCGTTAGGAGTGGTATCAGAGCAGAGTACATAATTGACTTCTATAGAGAGAAGGATAAACGTCAGCACAATGCCACCTAGAAGACGTGTTGATCCACCTGTATCCAATAGAGCTATGGAAAGAGAGATGAGAGAATTGTGTGCAAGGTTGGATGCCATGGAAACAACACAAAGGAGAGTGTCTGATGTTGGAAACATCAGGGAGTCAGAAGTGGAACAAGTAGAAGTTGTGGAAGTTGTAGTTGAGGATGCTATGGAAGAATGCTTTTTGAGAGCGGTTGTCAAATTGGGTTCCAGAGAGAAGATTGACATCCTGATGTATGAAGGTAATTTAGATATAGGAGAATTGCTTGACTGGATTCGAGCAATGGACAAGTATTTTGACTATGAGGATGTCGAAGAGGAGAAAAAGGTAAGGCATGATGTCACTAGATTAAATGGGCATGCAACATTGTGGTGGGATGAACTACAGGCCGACAGAAGGAGAAAAGGAAAGCAAAAGATCAAGAATTGGGATCGAATGGTAGCCAAGCTAAAGGTAAAATTCATGGCCAAGGATTTCCAGATAAATCTGTTCAGGAGGATGCAAAACTTGAGACAGAGAGGATTGACTATGAAGGAGTACACAGAATAGTTCTATAAGTTGAACATTAGAGTTGGAGGATTTACTTCCAGATGTACTGGATGACTGGTGTTCAATGATGACTATAGGAAAATATTTATCATGGATACCAATGGACGAGCTTCTGATCGAATCCTTGGGATTGACTAAAGACTATAGTATCTTCTAGTCTTATAGTCAACTACACATGTTTCTAGTAGCCTTTCCTGACACATTTATCATTGACAGTAGCAAGAGGAGTGATAGACAAGTAAGTTTTAAACCTACGAAGTAAAGCAATGCATATAGATTCTTAAGCAGGACAAAAAATTAATCAATGGCTCATACACAGAGTACACAGAGATTTTATACCGGAAACCCTCAACTGGGAAAACCTTTCTTATTTTCATTAAATCGAATTTCACCATTCACCATACAATATATACAATGTTTTTAGGTATTCCTTAGATACCAAAACCCTAATCCCTTAATTCGGGATTAATTTACAAATCTGCTAAAAATACCAAAATCAGCTAAAAATACCAAAAAGCGCCAAAAAAAAAAATTGGGGTGTTGCCTCGGGCTACCACCCGTTGTCGAACACTGCGTGTAACCAGGGGGGGGCATACCTGCCCCCCCCTGGGACCCCCCTAGGAAAGCGCACGACAGAGCTCTGTGGGTAGGGATCATCAGACGCAGTTGTCGTATCGGATGCGCCCACACACACACATGCAAAGAATATAACACATATACCCAACATTCTCCCACTTGTTGTTTTTTTTGCATCCAGGGGTCCAGGGGATTATATAGTCAACAATCCAGGGCAGCAATGCCCATTGTTTCTCTACACCATGATGCAGGAGCATCGCCAATGTCAAGCAAGCGTGGGGCAAGCGCCAACACATTTTGGACACATGATAAATTGTTTAAAAACTTTTTAAGATGGATGCGCCAAACTTAAATGTAATAGTTAAGGAGAGGCGTACTTATAGATTGTAATCAGACCTTGAGTGACCCGCTCTCGTCTGAAAGGACTAAGAAGGAATTTATGTTAGTAGGTAGCTTTGAATTCTCAGATTAGGCAGTTTTAGGAGTGGAGGGAAAACAGATATAGACACCCTCATTGTATTATTGTATGATAGGGAAGAACATTACCAAGAGAAGAGCATACAGAGCTGGAACAGAGAAAATGTGTTTGAAAAACACCCATGTACAGAGATTTGAGTTAATAGAAGAAGTCTTAATTCAGATTCATGGCGTTGTATTTGTTTCTTGTATGTGTATGTTGAATGGTATGTTCATGGTTTTACTCTTTATGTTATACATTTGCTTTATATGCTATGTATGAATGAATTCAGGATTATGTTTGAAGTCTGAGAGAGAAAGAGTTAGGAAATGAGTTTCAATTGTCTCTATGTCTGAGCGAGAGTTCCTGCAAGGAGTGCAGTTGAATTGTCCGCAAGGAGTGCGTTGACAAAAAGGGTTCAGAGGTTTTGTCTTTGAAATCTCAGATAGGTTAGCTTTTGTTCTCATTTCCTCAAAGGTACAGTTAGGCACAGGAGCCGTGCAAAGTGTGCGCAGGCCGAGTGAAGATTCTGGGGTTTGTAACCTGAATGAATTGTTGAGAGACTGTTGTTGTAGGGAGTGCGTAGAGTCGAAAGGAGTTCAACACTTGAAAGTGTTTGAAGTTCTGTCGCAAGGGGTGCCAGCAAGAGTTTTTCTGAAAGACTTGAAGTCGGGAAAACCCTCAGAAGGGTTTGAACCTTCGAAGTCATCGAAGGGAAGTAAGAGGTTAAGTGCCTTGAAGACATGAAAGGAGGTGCAGTGACATCGTGCTACAGAAGGACACGTTCCATGCAGATAAATATTTTATTTAAATTTCACAGAGGTTCTCAAGGGAAGAGACGAACGGTTGAAATTCTCCATAGAGAATTTGCGAAGTCCCACCAGCCGTCCGATCTGACAGAGAAGCAAGGGGGTTATGACTGTTTCCCCAGTTTCAAGCTCAAGAGATCGTGAGTCATCGGCCCTCACTTAGATACCCGTCAGTTGTGGGATCTGATAGGAGTTGCAAGGGGGTTAAACCCTCACAAACAGAGCAAAAGTCCCGGAAGGCGTCGGGATATCGGGATTTTGGAATTCGGGATTTCGGAATTCTCGAGGGCAGGAGATTGGGTCACTTCATAGTGAAAACCTCGAATTTGATCTAAGTCGTCCATTCATTAAGACACGTGGCGGAGATCAAGAACCCGTCGGTATTTCGGCTACCATGGTTTCGAGTTGACAAAGGAATTGTGACATCGAGGAATCGCAAGTTGTGAAATCCCGAACTGAATCAGGACCGCCTGTCTGTTGAGACACCTGGCGGAGATCGGGAGCCATCGGCATATCGGGATTCGGCATTTCACAAATCCTGAAGACGAGACATCCGGAGCATTTGATTTCACGAAATCGCAAAATGATTGAGGACAGTCCATCATAGGAGGATGCGTGGCAGAAATCCTTGAGTTCGGGGAAAATCTGAATAGAAAAGTCCATCATCTTATCGGGGTTCAGCGTTTCGTGAATCATGAAGACAAGAAGCATGCACATTTCGGAAACGCGAAGTTCGAAATCCCCACAAGGTGGAAAGCTCCATTGTGGAGCCAGCTAACATCATTTCATCATATAGGAGGTCGGGAATCGGAACTTCGGGAGTTCTGAGGGAAAGAACCCATAGGCATTTGATTTCCCGAAATCAGGAAGCGATGAGGACCGTCCATCTTGAGGGAACGCATGGAAACAATCTAGGGTTTTGGAAAAAAATCCTGAAAGGAAAGGTCATTTCGGCACTTCGGGAATCGACACTTCGGGAGTCGAGAGACCAAGAGGTCAGGCGCTTGAGTCGTGAAAACCCAAAAGGGACTGCGGTCATATAAGGGAGGGTCATGTGGACCAAAGGTATAGCCCAGGGGGCTAAGTGAAGTTAAATCCGTTTCGGAAAATCGGCATATCGGAGATCGAAAGATTGAGAAGACTGAGGTTCTCGACAACGGGAATTAGAAAACCCCGAAACCTGAAATTTCTGTCGGGGAGAGATCAAGCATGTGCAGAAGCCGTGACAGGGGAAAAAGAAGGACCTGTGGACCAGATTTTTAATAGATATTCCAATGAGGAGTCGAAAGAGCCACTCCGGCTCGAAGGTGAAATTAGAATTATCTGTTAAGACTGGGAGGTCAGCACAGAGACTCTGGCCGAGGCAGAGGCTTAGCCTACATCACACCAGGAGAAATTTTTTGTGCTCACGGACTTTGTCAATGAATCTGCAACATTCTTCAAAGTGTCAACCTTTTCCAGCAACACCATCTTTTCCTCAACCATGTCTCTCACAAAGTGATACTGAACATCAATATGCTTTGTCTTCGAATGATAAGTTGGGTTCTTTGCCAAGAATATTGCACTCTGACTGTCACAGTCTAATCTCACTGCTTGTTGTACCAACCCAATACCTGAACACAATCTTTGTAACCATACTGCTTCCTTGTTTGCATGAGTGGCTACCATGTATTCAGCTTTTGTAGTTGAGAGTGCCACTACAACCTGTCTTTTTCTCATCCAATTGATTGCTCCTCCAAATAGGTTAAACACATACCCACTTGTAGATCTTCTGCGATCCAGATCTCTAGCCCAGTCTGCATCAACAAAGCCATGTATGTCCACCACTTTGTCTAATCCCAGTCTTCCTTGGTAGCACAATCCATAACTGGTGGTGCCATGAAGATACCTGAAGACCCTTTTTACTGTTGTCCAATGCTCCTTCCCTGGTTTTGACATATACCTGCTCAAAAATCCCACTGCATGTGCAATGTCCGGTCTAGTACAAACCATTGCATACATCAAACTACCAACTGCACTGGCATATGGAACATGGGACATGTCCTCTTCTTCTTTCTTTGTCTTGGGACACTGATCTGTAGATAACTTTACGCCTATAGGAATAGGAACCTTGACCAATTTACTTCCATGCATATTAAACCTCTGCAATATTGTCTCAACATATTTTCTTTGATCCAACCAGAGTTTCCTATTTGCACGATCTCTTTTAATCTCCATTCCCAGAATGAAGTTAGCAGCACCGAGATCCTTCATGTCAAATTTGGAGGATAGCTGCAATTTCACCTCCTTGATAACATCCATGTTATTTCC
>SNQJ01S0020226.1:0-27828 GCA_010110895.2 Picea sitchensis
CAGATTTTTCTTTCAAAAAGGAAACCCAAGTTAGTCTTGAATAGTCATCAATAATCAACATAAAGTAATTTTATTTTCCTGTACCTTCTTTCCTTGATGGTCCACATAGATCCATATGAACTAACTCGAGAGGTTTTTATGTTGAAGGAAAGTTTTTTTATTTGAATTGAGTGCGAGTAAGCTTTCCCATCTGATAGGGTTTACAAACAGAGTCATATGGCTTTGATATTTTCGGAAGATCTTTTACTACCCCATTGTTTTTGAGCTTGATTATGTGATCAAAGTTTAGGTGACCAAGTATCCTATGCCACAGCCAACTTTCATCATATTTTCTTAGGTTGCATTCTTCTTCTTCTTCTTCTTTTAAAATATAGACATTGTTTTCTGTTCTTATACCTTTTGCAACTAGTTGACCTGAATCCACAGATTTGATTTTACAGTCTTTAGAGGTAAAAACAACTTCACACCCTCAGTCACAGACTTGACTGACACTAAGCAAATTATGCTTCAAATTTTCTACATGCAGCACATCTTGAGCTTTTCTTTTTCTGTTACTCAAACTTACAATTCCTTTACCTTTTACCTTTCCTGGTGCATCGTTTCCAAAAGCTACATTCCCTGATTTACTATCACTTAGAGTTAAAAACTTACTTTTGTCTCCAGTCATATGTTTGGAGCATCCACTGTCAATATACCGGGGATTCTTTTTCCTTTGGGCTGATAGCACTAGTCCACACTTGTCATCTACTTTCTTCTTCCAAACCTTGACATTTTCAGCAGTGGGATTTCGACTTGGATTATAATTCTTTAAATGACAGTCTGTTGCCTTATGTCCATAATTATGACAGATGTAGCATTCTGGTTCACTGAATAAAAGATCATAACGATTTTTATGCTCATATTTGTTGTTGTGTCTCACCTGTATCCTTCTCCCAGTCATCACCTGATTTATAGTCTGTGGTTGTTTGTTGCTTGGTTGTCTCAATATTTGTTGTGATAGATAGTTATTCATTGAGTATCTTGATTGTTCATATCTAGATCTTAGAGAACAGTTTATAGATTTGTGACCAAAATTAGAGCAGAAAAAACAATAACCATAGAAGAAATTTTTGTACCTTGAAAAAGTTTGTCTTCTTTGAGGAGGTCGATTTCTTTCATGCCGATAAACGTTTTGGTCTACAAATTATGTTCTGGGGTTTTTCCTTTCATTCCTTCTTGATGGCTGATTTTCTTTCTTTGTTTCTGCAGAGTGACTGTTGTCACTGTTTGAGGATTTGACAAACTTGATAGATTCTGTGTTACTTGGATGATCACTACTTGATCCTTCTTCATATCCCAATCCACCTTTCAGCTTTGAATTTCTCTGCTGATTTAGAATGGAGGTTAATTCTTCTGATGCTTTAATACTTGGCATATTTTGATGATACAGTCCTTTGAATTTCTCCATTTCTTTTCTATTCTTTACTATTTATTCTTCTAGGGCTTCACACCTGAGTTTCTTCTCTGACAGTTGTTGTTTCATTATGTCTTCTATCTTCTTTGTCTCTTCTAATTCCACTTTCAGCAGAGCAAAATCTTCATCAAGTTTTTTACTGTCTTTTTCAAACTGTGTTAACAATTGTTTTAGCTTTCTGTTTTTAGATTTGAGTCTATCAATTTCTTCCAGTGCGGTGATTAGTTCTCCTTCCAAATCCACCACAGCTTCTTCCTCATTATCATCACTGTCTATGATTTTATTATCATGATCCTCTTTGGCCATAAGCATGAAGTCATTTGCCTTATCTTCACAGGATGAATCACTATCGGTGTCTTCTGAGGAATTTTCATTATTTGCAACCAAACTTTTCTTCTTATTATATTTCTTGTGTTTGTACTTCTTTTCATCACGCGGTCTTCTGAGGAATTGTCATTTGCAACCAAACTTTTCTTCTTATTATATTTCGTGGTTTGTACTTCTTTTCATCATCGAAGTTCTGACCCTTTTTCCGATGGTAATACCGGGGATGCAAAATGACCTATCTTACCACGCTAAAGCATTTGAAGGGCAACTTCCTCATATTTTCCTCGATCCTTTCTTTAACCTTCTAACAAATTTTGCCTCAATATCATCTAATTATGAATCAAAAGATTCTTGTCTACTTTAAAAGATGCTTCTAGTCGGATTTGTCTTTGTTAATTCTCATTTCATATGCAAGCAACGTTCCTAGAAGTTGATCAATGAGTTTTACATCATTTGCACTTTCATTGGGTGCAGACTTTGATTAAATCTATCGTGCAGAGATCTTAAAATCTTCAACTAAGAGTGAATCATCAAACTCCTCACCAAGACTCTTCATAAGATTTACAAGCCTTCAACTCTTAAAAATACTTGCTAATCGCTTCATCTTCATTCATCTTAGTTGTTCAAATTTCAATCAAGTTTTGAAGTTTGGCACTTTTACTTTCTCATTTCCATAATCATAATAATTTTATCCCACATCGCTTTTAGCAAGATCAAGATGCATCACCTTGACAAACTTCAAAGAAGTCCATTCAATATGGCATTCTATCCCCTTAGCATTGAAAACTAAACTCTAAACTTTATCAACTCAGTGCACCCAATTCGACACTTGGTGAGAAAATAAAGGGTGCTTACATGCCCAGCTGTCTTCACTGGCATGACAACCGAGGAGGAAATGGTTAGAGAAAAACAAACTATAAACAAGAATTAAATTAAAACAAATCCAAACCTTATGAGCATATGAAATAAACAAAGACAACAAAGGCCCAATATCACCAATGTTTTAGGCCGATCAATTGATGAAATCAAAGCACAATGAAGGAAGGGGACTATGAGTCCTTCTTTCTCCAATGGAAGGCTCTGAGGCCCTCACAAACTTTCTTTCCTTACAATAAGAAAATGAAATGATGGTGAAAGCGTTCCGCCAATATTTACTCAATGGAGAGGTGAATGGCCCAATGAAATGGTGCTAATGTGTTATCGCCAAGGAGTGAGTCCTTAAAACAATCTAAGCAAAGATAACATTACATGAAATTTCGAGAAAATGATGTTTCATGGCTTTTATAGCATATTTGCGATTATGTAACTCCTTCGAGGTGTGAAAAGGCTCTTTAGGGCTTAATTAGGTTTTTTGACCAGCCTACCATGCAGATTCAAATGATTAAACCGTCAAATCAGCTTGGGAGCCGATCCATTAGTGGTCAGAGGTCAATCAACTCCATAAATGTGTCAAGCGAAGGTACAGTTTTGTTTCAACAACAACAAGATCGTATGTGCAGGCATGCGCCAAGATTGCACGCTCTTGTTCCGCGACATATGCTGCACCCAACTTGGCGTAAAGCGCCCTTCAATTTTCAGTTACTTTGTATGGTTTTTGACCTTTCTAAAATGTTGTGGACTTAATTCAGTTCCATAAATGACTTCATTCCTGTTCTGACGATGCCGAATTTCATTTAAAGCACGTAAATTTCGGATAACGATGCCCCCGATGGATGTGAGGTTAGGAGCATACGTAAATCCATCAATGTTTCTTCATCGAAGAATGTTGTTGTAAGAGAGAGAAATAGTGAGACCATTTAGAGCTTTATCCGCTGAGAAGAAAGGAACCGAGAACCCGACCTTTCATAAGGTGCGTAAAAATATACACCTGTGTACAAACAAGGCATGCCCCATTCTCAAAAGAACTCACAAAAGATGACTAAGCGTTGGTGTAGATAATCAGAAATTTCTGGTAAAGAAGCGCCGCGTAAGACACCGTTGAAAGCGAATATACTCAACACAGTAATGGTCGCGAATAAGCCACTGATGATGTGGGTATTGATACCCTACCAGGTTCGGTGTCTTCGACAAAATGATAAAAGAACCGCATTAGTCAGCAAGACCCACCATAACATGAGAAAGTGTTGATATCGAATGTTATGGGGGCCAACAAAAACAGGGAGAAATTGTGGTTCTACCTGTGCCATTTGAAACCTTTCATTGGAAAGGTAATGACAGTCAATATACTGTCACCCTTCTAGAAAAAGTGTGTTGTTGTCGACAAAGGGGAACGCGACTCCGTACGGTTATTTCATAGAATCTACTATGAGGAAGTGGCAGAGGTACATAGAACACAAGGAGTGGGAAGACTCAAGATTTCCCCTGGTTGGAGAGCATACAGATATAATGAGGGTCGCAGAACTATGTGACGCAGGTCCGCGTCGTGGGACGCCAAGACCAGAATAAGTCAGTGCTGCAGCTGGACAAGGTGAACCAATTCAGAGGGTATAGGTAAGTGATATGTGGATTACTTTGAAGATATGGACGATGCGGGCAAGGGTAGATGAGAAGCAATACTCCAACCAAGGGTGACATGGCTAATGCGGTGGGCCGTAATGAAGCAAGTCGCCACGCGACACAAAATAAAACGCGGAAGGTTGGAAATAGCTACGCTTGTACAATAAATAATGAATAATTTGGGAAAATATATACAAATAAAGAACCGTTCCAAGTAGGAAGTCGAGGCCCTGTGGAGGGCGTGAATTTTGGAAAACGATGAAGGCAAATCGTATCAAGAGTCAGATGAGGTAGGTGAAAGGAAGATAGGTTTGCAGATGGGAAAAACTGATTGTGGATGAAAATAGAGGGTTAATGATCCCGCCGAGGTGCAAAAGAATGAACTATAAAGAGATGATCTCGAGTCCATATGGGAAGAACAAAATGAGGAGAAGAAGTATGTGGTTGATTCGCAGCATGATGAAAGACTATTGGGACTCCCATCCCGCAAGGTAATCGAAGAATAGCATGAGTGTCGTGCGCCGTGCTAAAGCAAGTGAATGGGACAACCTTAAGGGTAAGAGAGCTACCACAAATGCGATCTAAGATGCAAATGGAGGTGTGAGTACAGCAGAGCCAGAGGATCCGAAGGTAACATCGAGGGTGTGGATCGAACGTTTTACTACAATGGTGGGACTACATGCCAAGGAAGTTGGAATATATATACCTGGGAAGGAATGATGTCTGCATCATGCGCGCATGCTGGATTAATAAAACCAAATACCCAAAGTGAACTATATCTAAAGAGGATCAAAGATATGAGCATGTATTTGAAAAATGTGACTCTGCGCAAATAGTAAGACCGGCTCCATGAGATATGGAAAAGGCAGCTCCAGCCCGGTACGTGCGACCTGTGGATCAAGCCGCGGATGTAGGTGACTGGATGCTGATCTTGTGGTTGAAGACGGTTTGAAAATGGACACCTTGGGCTCCTGAACAGGAAGTTTGGCAAAAAGGTCGAGAGAGCAGTCAGAAATCTACATTTTCGCTACCTTCTATTGTACCACCGCTACAAGGACCGGACGCAGCATATTGCAGAGGGAGATTTGGTTTCTAGGAGAACAGGTATCCATCACTCTGCAAGCAGTATCAAAGTTGGTCCGACCATCCCGGTGATAGAAATAGCTTCAATTTTTAAGGTGGTGGTACCGAGTTTCATAGTTTGAGGGGATTTTGTCTAGGTGAGGGCCCATGCATGGGCTGGTCTGAAGGCAAGCAAGATACGCCTATCCAATCAATAGACGCGCATGGGTGCCAGAGGGGATGGCGCCGCCCTAGGCACGCCCGAGGTGGACAGCGGCACGCCAGCGCCGTCATAGGGACAGCCGCGTTTTGAGCCGCTGGCCGAAAGTTGACAGCACGCCAGAGCTTCAGAAGTGAACAGTGCACTTAGGAGCGCCGTCATAGTGGAATGTGCGCATATATGCGCCATCAGAGAGGAACGTTTACGGCGCCGCCTCGTATGAAAACCGCGTCTATGAGGCAAGGTTGAAGGGTAAAACAAATGAGTCTTTTTGATGCATTAGATGGTTTCATAAGCTGATATAAGACACTTTGTTGTGTGCAGGTAGCCAGTACCGACTATGGCAGTTCGGTGGCATGAGAAAGATTGGTCACAGTTGCGAGATGATGTGGCCAATGCAGGGCCTACGGTGCGAGCGGCTTTAGCAACCCGTGGGTTGCTAAATTGAGTGTCCGCTGGATAATTTTATTGAAAAGAGTGGCGCCACGCTGACGCCCATTTGAGCCCTGAGTCGCGACCGGCCTTCTCGGCAGAGATAGAATATCCCCACCGCGGGTGAGGACGAGCATTTGATCGGCTCTTCCCGGAACGCCTCTACCGGGCTAGAAAGTTCATGCTACCAAGGGATGCGGCCCCGCCACGATTGTTATGACGTCGTGCCCGCATCATGTCGCGGACTGGTGAGTATGAGCGCCATAGACTCCTCGGCGATCGTTAAAATAGCATGATCGGGTATCGCGTATAATGCTCAATCGGGCAATCTAACGCATTATTAATAGGTGGCCATCCGCTGGTGCTTTCTCCGGAGAGGGTAGAAATGGTCGTCTTCGCATGGGGTTGATCTCGCATGGATGATCGCTAGTTGACTATTGTCTACCCAATAAAAGCCTGGAGTTTGCATCTATCAACTCCGGTAGCCCGCTTTAGAGAGGGTGTCATGATGCGCCCGCAGGGTTCTACTAGAGGCTTCGTAAGCACGAGTTGGCGCCGAGGCTGGTCATCGCTTTGGTTCGCCACTGGTGGCGAAGGCGCCACTATTTTTGGCGAAAGCAGCAGATATATTAGCCACCGGTGATACCGCAAGACTTCTATGTTAGTTGGACTTCCCGAAACCCGATGGTGCTGCTCCAGGGGAGGCTTTGACCATCAAGGTATGTTGAGCATTGTCTATGGTTTTGATTTATGTTATCGTTGGCGATACCGCTTATAGCGTATATGATATAGATGCCGAGCACGAAGTTTTGTTTATCGTTTGTTGTACGATGTGGTAATCAGGGCGAGGTGGCTGCAGAGTAAGTTGGTTCAACAGAGCCTGAGAGACTACCATGGAGAGAGGTGTTTGGATGAGGTTTGTGGCTTTTACCAAGAGAGCCCCAGAAAGCGCCGAGAGGCGCTGGATCTCGATGACCGCAAGCGGCTATCACACGCCTCCGGCCAAGCAAATTCGGAGCATCTTTTGATGATATATGTCGCCGCCTCACGTTACAGACGTGCTCCAGGCATGTGGATCCGCATTCAGATTTGTGGTTCCCCGGAGTATACGGCGCATGAGTATAGTGCGATGAGCATCCGGTGGCTTCGCTACTTACATCTAGTGGATTGGTCGCCTGGGCGAGGGTCCTATGGGTGGTCCTCCAACAATCACCGGGAAGGTAGGGCTACCACCTCCTCCTCGAGGAGGAGCGTGTAAAAAAGCGCAGAGGTTCCCTTCCATGCATGATGTATACCTTTTGATCAGAGAAATCGCATCGGAAGTTTTGCACCGGTGTGGCAATCGGGCCTCGCGAGCGATGTATTCGTATGTAACATCCGGATGGCCCGATGGGTCATATATATATATATGAGTATGCTGATATTTTGAGATCCTCCGGCGTATTGTACATGTGTTTTTGTTTTGACGATGATGATGTCTATTTTATCTATGTTTGGCCAGGATGTATGATGTTTCTGCCAAGGTGTAGCTTGATATGATATATGCCAATCTAACACGATGTTAGCTATTTGATTTGTTGCTTGATTCAATTGTCTTGGAATATGTAAATGTAATGGAATCAAAATGTCGAAAGATAATAATCTAACCCGTAAGTATTTTGGCGGCAGGTACCTTATCGCATTACCTAAACATTGTTGAGCCGGAGAACGACATCTAGTCGTAGAGTCGGTGAGCACACTAAGGTGGCGAACATGATGACGCTGGGCGTCGGCCAAAAGGCCAATGACCGCAGCAGGCCTGGCCCTCGGTTGTTGGTCCCAAACATATGTCTCTTGAATGTAGCATTTCATGAGGGTGTAAAGCATTCATCAGATTTGGGCGATTGTCTAACGATCGGCGTCATTTACAGTAACCGATGGTAGGTCGGTGGAGGAAGCATTTGTCAATAGCTCAGCGATATTTAGACGAGAGGGTAGGGGAAAAAGATTAAAAACACTAAAAAAGAAGAAATAATAACCCAAAGTAGGTGACTACTTGCCATTAAAATCTCTTTGAGCTATAACCCATCGACGCGTTCCTGAGCCGAAAGAGGCCTCGTGGGAGGCCATGATGTATGTGTCTTTGGTGAGGCAATGTTGGGTTATGTAAGGGCCATGCCAAAGAGATTCGAATTTTCAGTGGCCAAAGGTATCATGGGCTTACATCATAGTCCAGACGGTGTCGCCGCTTAAAATGATCGGTTGACATGTCCATCAAAGGTAGCCTTTGATCATTTTTAGCTGCCTTCGTTGTTCTGTATTGAAGATCGACGATCTTCATCCGAAGAACTCCAAGTTCAAAGAAGCTGCTGTCTATCGGAGCAAAGGTCGCACAGCTCACAATGGCTGTGGGAGGGTGAATTTCGCGACTCGATGGGAAGAGAGTTTCACCCCATGGACTAAATGAAATGGCGAAAACCGAAGCGCCTTTATCGCCATTCGATAAGCCCATAGCCGGCTGAAAATAACACATATGATGCCAATTGGTTTTATGTTTATTAACCGCTCAAGGTAACATGGTCTTGAGGACTTTGTCACTGCCTCGACCTGTCCATTAAACTGAGGGTAATATGGTGAGGAAAACTCGAGAGAAGCTTCCAACCGGTATTGTATTCAATCTAAGATCTCATTCTCAAGTGTTTCCCATGATCGGAACAAGTTGGAGGGGGACTCCAAAATGGGATATGACGCGATTAAAGAAAAACGTGATAAGCTGCCATATTGCCTTCTTCAAACGCTGCCTAAGAATGGGTTGTTGAACCAATTGATCGGTCTCGATGGGATAAAATCTTTGGTTTCCGACCGCAATGGGGTTTTCGTTAGGAGGCATGAGGGCTTCCTGCGGTAGGAAGAGTAACGATGACGTAGCGTCCTGTGATAACCGGGTGTCAGCTCTTCCGTGATTTCGTCGCGATCGAAACGCTGGGAATTCAAGGGGTCGTGAGGAGTGATATCGATGACAGTTTTTGTGTGGTTTCCCCCTGGTGGAGAAGCAGGGGGAACATTTTTAGGAGATGGTGAGGGTTCACCGACATGAACCATATGTTGAAGCACGGTGAGTACCCGTGGTGGTTGGGTGGAGATTCTTCGTAGAGGAGTGAATAGGAGAGTTGTATCATAAGAATCCTCAGAGAGGTCATTGAAGAACCATGGAGGCGCTTTTGGGTAGTGCCTCGGGCTCTGAGAAATGACATGAAGATCCGCTATTGACAAGGTAATGTCATTATCGCCTCTCGCGGTTGACGTAAGGTACACCGACGTTGCATGTATGCAAGGATCATTCCGGACATTGGTATAAGCGAAGCACGAATCGCAGAGAGAGAAAGGGCATCTCATAATGCTCATTGACTATGGTGACATAGAGAATGTCGCTGATGTTTGAAGAGGACGAAGGGCGTAAGGTTGTTCGAAGTTTTTGCATACCTGAATCCAATGTCTCCATTTAAGGCACAGTTGTTGGGCAATGATGGGTGTAATGGTCATTCTCAACATATACACATGCAATTTTGGTCCTCAACCTCTTTACCTTCACCGAAGTTGCGGTGGTGGGAGGACTGGTAGGCGTGATCGCGTTGTGGGAGTTTGATCGAGGGGAATCAAATTCCATAATTACGGTAGTGATGGGCGCTAAGCTGGTTTGGTAGGGAGTATGGAGGTTGTGGGGCTAAGGATCGAATCATCATGGGGAGGCCTTCCAGGAAGGATGGCCAGGACCATTTCTGGTGGATGTAAATACCACACCGGGATTTCTAACACCATATTAGCTAGTGTGAGCGTTGCTACCTGGAAAGATTCAATACCGGGTGGAGGGTAAAAGAAGGGAATTTCAGTGATGGGCTGGGGAACCGCTCCAAATGGGACTATGCCTGGGAGGGGATGTGATGCTGCGGACCGGTTATCCGACGAAAGTAATGCTAGGAGGCCCGGCCGAGTGGTTCTGCCGACTACCAAGACGCCGTGAATGATGGAAGCCTCCAAGGAGTGAAGAGTAGTCCGCGGTGAAATCTCGCGATGAGAATTTAATGATACTTCGATTGTGGGGAAGAGTGGTGGTGCTCCATGGTACGCCCCTAACAAAGATGGATCTTTGAAAATACCGGGACCCATCTCGATGGGATATGCCTTGTTCGCAAGGAATGAGGGGAAGAATTATCGAGGTTAAGCGGCAGGGTTTGGCTCATAATGTGAGACTTTGCTGATGGTTACAATCTTCCGTTGAGGGGAAACATGATCGGGTATCTAAAGATTTATTACACCGCCTTCATACAGCACATGTAGCACACGTCCTAACAAGATATTGTAACTTATGGGCCAATAACTTCATGTCAATGAGAATAGTTTTCCCAGTTCCACGGGACATTTTGAAAGAGCCCTTCGTGAGATGATGGTCGTCCGTCATAAACTCCTCGGTAGAATGTGGATGGCTGAGGGTATGAGTTCGGGGGAACCCATTTTCACCTCTTTCATACCGCTTTTTGGACATGATGCATGTAGATTCCCTTTCATCGATGATACAATCGAAGGAATCCGCAAGGATGTTCCATATTTACTGGTATTTGAATAGCGACTAAGGTGGGAAGATGAGGTTTTCTATTGTCAAGATCAAAGGTGATGAACAAGTATCCCAGAGGGTCGACCGCCCCAAGGTGGAAAAGTGATCTTTAGTTGTGTAGAAAGTTTGAGGACTTCCAAGACCCACATGGTAGCCGGACCGTGTTAAGTCATCTACCAAGCTGTATTTGTGAGCTGCCCTAGCCTGTGGTTGTGAACATTCCCGCATTGGGGATGCGAGGGACGCGTAATGGTGGTTCTAAGGAAGGGCGAGGGATCACCAACCGGACCCGGCTTGGCAGGGTTTGTTTCTCGAGAGATAGGAGTAGACTCAGCTGGATACTGACGATTCTTTGTTTGCAGAAGGATTTCTTCGTCACTTGTGAGGAGAATTGTTCTTTCTGTTGGTTTGTTGGGATTGTGATATTGTCCCTTTTGTGGTGGGGGATGTTGTGCTTCCTGTTGTGTGTTTACCATGCCTTGGTGTGGGGTAGGATTTTGTAGTACGGTGGGATGGGGTTGTTGCACATACCGTTGTGGTGCCTGCTGAGGGGAAATTTTTGCAGGAGAATGGGGAAGACTACCCTCGTAGTCTTTCAACCTTGGAAATCTAAGGACCGGGGAAATGGTGAGTGTAATGACCCATCCCCGCCATAAAGAGCACAAGGGTGATGGTTTTAACATTATTTCACCCGGCGCTGGTTGTTGTTTCCCTTGTGGGTTTTTATTCGTTCAAGCTGCCCTGGCAATTGGTGCCGGGGTTTATTCCCACGACCTGTGCTATTGTTATCTGGTTCCGCCCTTTTCCTAAAGTAGCATTGTTCGGCGATAAGTTTGGTTATTGTGTTCAACTGTTCAACACTTTGGTATTGTTGAGCAGCAGAGGGTTGAACAAAATTGACCGCGGCGTGAGGGTGTCCTTTTGGTGGAGCCATAGGATGTGGGGGGCCAGGAAATGGGAAGTATGGATTTGTGGTGGTACCGATCCATAAGGTACATAGAAGGTCAGGTAGTTTTCACTAGTAATGCTCATAAGATGATGTTGAGGGAGTACCACTAGTAGCTGAAAGAGGTGGATGTGGGGCGGGGAGGTGCCCGTGGTGGTCCAATCGACAGTGGATGTATAGCAACAGGATATGGTTGCTGATAAGGTGGTGGGGGTAATAAGGAGTGCCCCCCCACACACGTGTAGGTATTGAGGTGTTCCATACATCTATGGTGGTTGGGTTGTGTACTATGGTGTGTGTGGTGGCACCTATTAACTGGCTCACTCACACATCCCAGTTTGTCTTGCCAAATGGCACAAAAGTTTCTAAGGTCGTGAAGTACCGTATAAGTACCTCGATCAAGCAAGATAAATAAGGTCATATTGTTAGTCTTTTACCGATATTTCCTCTTCGACATTGAGGGAAGGTGGAAGCCGACATCCTTTCCAAGTAGAGAGAGAGGATCCGAGAAACCAATCAAGCGCATTGTCGCTTGGTGGTTTATGCTTTGTACAAACTACGTCGCCACGCCACTCATGAATGTGGTCACATGTGGGTGGCTAAGGTCCGCTTGAAGTTAGACAAGAGTTCTATACCATTGTCATGGTGGGATGGGTAATTGGAAAAATTTCAAGAAGGATTTGTCCAAAGACTCAAAGGTCCCATGGGACCATGATTTTTCTCTCTCGACATACCATTTGGTTGATGGGCCAAGGAGTGTGCGTTGAAATAATCATACCGATGGAATCATGCATAATGTTATTGGAAGAGCACCATGAGAAAGCATCATGACATGGTTGGTGGGTCGCCTTTCCTTCCCCAAACTTTGTATAATCAAGGAAGTTTTTTGGCATGGCAGTGCCATGTGGCCATGCAATATAGTAGGATCACTGGTGAGCTCAGATCCGGGATGTTGAGAGAGAGGCCAAGTATGGCATCCGGAGGGGGGAGGGTTATCTCCACCATGGCAGGCTGTGAGCCCCACCTTTGATGGGGACTAGATGGGTTGGTGCTCCTCCTGAGAGGAAGGGGTTCCCCGCCTGCAAAGGAGAGCGAAAGAACTGCGACCTTGGGAAGGACTCCAAGTATGGTAGAACCAAGCAAAGTTGATCCTAAGATAGTGGCACTCAGAGGAGTGTGAGAAGGTGGAGCCAACAAGTTGGCAAGACTAGGAACTCCAACTAGGATAGAAGGGATATTTTGCAAGCATCTAAAACAACATGGATTATGTGGGTCCCCTATGATGTCGGACTAGTTGTGTGAATGTGTACAAAAAGTGGTGAGAGAAATATAGAAACAAGAGTCTTTGTCAGTGGACTATTTACACAATATATATATCCAATCAAATTGTAATCGATTTGCATCATACATAAAATGTGAAAGAAGCATATATATGTGGGTAAGAGGGTTTTGTCCACGGGGGGAAATCAAAAGAGCAAATACTGCGGTCCTAGAAGATGTAATGTCATTCCTCTCAAAATAGCACCCGACCTTCCAATAGTACTCAACAGTTAGGTCCGTCAACAGACACTAGTGAAGGATGAAACAATTGGTTATAATGAGGGGCAGAGGGGCAAATATCCCGAAAGCCGGGCGACATTTCCCAATAGCCCAAATAAATCCAATCAAGGTGCAATTAGAGCCCACAATTTCCACTGCAGATGTCCTAAATTGGTCACTAGGTACCTCACACAAGGCGGCATTTAGATTTTGGCCTAAGAAATGGGTCACCTGGCCGATCTCGGCCCAAGAGGTGGGTGCCCCAAGGATGCATGTAACAACCATACCTCAGCCTTCAACCCTTCACTCGTATCTCCACCTTATGGTGATTGGAACATCGGACTTGGAAGATTTTGAAGTTCCCTATTTGACAACCTCTATGTTTTATCAATGTGAGAACCGTGAAACTGGTGCTATTTGGATGCCTATCCCTAAATCCTACCTAGACTAAAAATTTTTTTTGGCACCTCCCGTGGAGGAAAACTTAGTGATTTTTAGAAAGTTTTTAGATGAAGTTGTTTTGTGAGGTCAGGTGAAAACCAACCTCGCTTTGATTAAAAAGTGGAGTGGATAGTCCAACCAAGAAAAAGATGGGGTGTTTTCTGAATCCCTTTTGAGGAAACCACTTAGACCTCCACGTTTCGATAAGAAAACTATGCGAGTGAGCAAGTGACTTTTTGTGTGGAGTGAGTGTACCAAGCTTTTTAGTTAATTAGATGTCACCTTGCTGCATGGGGACTTCTCAGCTATCCTTACAAGAGTGTGATTACCTAATTAGCTAGATGTCATTGGTACAAATCTTTCATGGAATTTTAAAAACTCTAGGAAACTAGCATGTGGACATGTGTTCCGTTACTATCCTTTAACTCCCCTATGTGTGAGTTAATCTAGAAAAAGCATGAAACTATCCTAGATTGAACATGTGGGCATGTGTGTGCCCATTACAAACCTTTAAACTCCCTAGTTTTTTGATCTAAGAAAAATCAAATCCACTATCCTACTTTTTCAACATGTGTGCATGTGTGGGCCTGTTACAAATTTAAGATATGCTTGAAAATGAAACTAAGAGGGGGTCCCAAAAGGGCCTTTGTCCTCTCCTAAAAGGTTTTGAAATTTTGCCTAAGGGAGATGATTGTTTTTCGCAATCTTTTCCTCGGTTCTCAAGATCGCCAAGGCTAAGAGAAGAGCATACTCTCAAGATTGTTACTTCAATTTCTAGTCCCAATGTAAGTTTTAGATGTGATTAAAAATGATGTTCACCTTATATTGTAAATCAAAGCAAGCCATCCATGTGGCAAAAAAGCAAATAAGGGAAATTGATTTTTTACCCACCTATGCCTATGTTTGTTTGACTATCCCTACAAATTGAGGGTCTAAGCAGCAGTATTTAGAGCTTGCATAACATCATTTTAAGAGGGCCCATGGCCTCCCCACATCCCAATTAACTTTACAATTCAAAATTTTAGGCAAAATGTGCTACTTCCTAAGTAGACACAAAGGCCACATGCAGCGCTGATGCTGTACGTATCCATTATAGTGCCGACAAGAAAGAAATATTTGGCAGAAGTACATGCTACCGATGCACGCCCTGCGGGTGAAATACCCACAAGATGTGGAACGGATGAGAGAAGAAATCCCGATGGATTTCTCTCACTTCTCCCTTGAATTGACTGGTTAACAGGTCTGCAGAGGCCGGTTTGTGAACCCGCAAGCAATACAAAAGGAAAGCAAACAAACCCAAATGAGGAAGGAATTGATACCTAAACTCCCCAAAGATGGTCTCCAATCTGAATCCATTTGCACCCAATTCGTCACTTTGTGAGAAAATAAAGGGTGCTACATGCCCAGTTGGGCTCTGGCTGAAAGATGACAGCCTATAGAGGAAAGGGTTGTGAGAAAAAAAACAAAACTATAAAACAAGAATTAAATAAAACAAACTAAAACTATGAGCATATGGAAAGAAATAACAAAGACAACAAGCATTCAATATCACCAATGTTTTTAGGTCGATCAATTGATGAAATCAAAGCACACTGAAGGAAGGGGACTATGAGTCCTTCTTTTCCAATGGAAGGCTCTTGTGCCCCTCACAGCTTCTCCCGCCAATAAGAAAATAAATGATGGCGAATAACTCCAAGCACATTCACTAATGGAGAGGTGAATGGCCCAATGAATGGTGCTAATGTGTTATTTCCAAGGAGTGAGTCCTTAAACAATCTAAGCAAAGATACATTACATGAAATTCCTTGAGAAATGATGTTTCTTCATGGATTTTATAGCATAGTATTGGGTGATTATGTAACTCCTTTGAGGTGAAAAGCAAATTAGGGCTTAATTAGGTCTTTGACCCTACCATGATTTGCTCGGATTTGGTGTCAAATCGGGTTGGGAGCTGATCCATTAGTGGTTGGGAGGTCAACCAATTCAATAAATGCGCTGCCAGGTGCATGGGTTTTATACTAACAACAAGATCGCGGCGCCGCGATGCACGATTGTAATGTTTTCCTATTTCACAAGATATGCGCCAAACCAACTTCAGAAGCATCCTTCAATTTTGGTTACTTTGTATGGTTTTTGACCCTTTGGAAATTCAGAAATTAATTGAGTGCTATGAATAACTTCATTCTCGCTGACGATGTCGAAGTTATTGTCGCCATGTGCTTAACGAATTTCAAGATAATACTAGCACAACAAAGCTTGTATATCCAAATTTACCATGTTCCAAACATCGCTAATTCAAGGCCATTAACAGTTCTCATTCTAGCCTTCCATAAAGTAAAATTTGTTCCATCAAACAGTAGTTTAGAGGTTGAAGTCCCTTCATGACTATTACGTTTAGTGATCTACCTTTAAATAAAAGGAACCCGCTTTGATACCAATTGTTGGAAATAATAAAAACAACTGAGAGGGGCTGGAATCACTTGTTACTTTGCTTAAACAATTTTATACCTTTTAAATATTATTAAACTTCCTTCAAGTGATCATCAACAATAGCCAAGATATGAAAAGTAAAGACCATCAATACACACATAAAGTACAATAATGAGTATCGCATTTTCAAGAGGAAACCCATAAAGGAGAAAACCTCTCTTCTTCGAATGATAGCGCCTTTTTTCAGCTATGTACATCATTTACAATTGAGCACAAACTCAATGTGAGGTTAAGTACTGCTTTACAAGATGTGTTGTTCGAGAGCACCAACTCTCCGGTTTCTATAGCACCTACCAGGAAGGAAGCACCAACTCTCCAATATTCCAACATCAACTGGATTGAAGCACCAACTTCTTGAATGTTCCAAGACTAACCGGATGGAAGCACTAACTTCCAGACACACATTAATGTGTCTAACCTCGTGATAGAGAACACTAGTTCTCCTCGCATTCACCCCCTCGCCAATTCCCCGTTTCTCTTGGGCCGCAACCGTGATGGAAGTTAACTCCTTGTGTTCAAGCCCCACTTGAACCTTTGAGGACAAATGTCCTCCCAAAATTCCTCCCAACCAATTTTTAAATATTAAATAATAAATACACAGACAACTTATGCAGATATGTCAATTCTACCTATCTTTCCTTCTTTATAAATATGGTCTTCTATCTTCTTTTCTACAATTATTCTCTTCGCTTTGTTTAGCAAGTCTCGCTTCCTCGTGATCAACTTTTTTCTCATTATTCCTACCGCCGCTTCCGCTCCCTCGCTATTTTTCTCGCTTACTCGTGGTTTCATCTCACTCCGCATTTGCTCAATCTCATGCTACTCTTCTCATTTTCCTTTTCTTATTGTTTATTCATTTTCCTCTCAGAACAGCCAACCCGCGATACCGGCTCATTTTCTTTTATACTCACCCACACCGCGGTTCCACTTCGGTGATTTTAGGCAAAAGAAAGACAACCGCCCAGCAACCTAAACTAACCCACCTACAAGTAATTTGCAATCATGAGACTGTTTCACTAACGGATTTGTAACTAAAGGAGTTAATCCCAGAGAGAGAACAAGGACTTCCTCCAATACTTGATTCAACGGTTCTGATCCAATTGAGATTTCACACATCACAATTTCAACACTCTTGACGTTCAATGATTTTGTCACTTCAAAGTCTCGGATCCCCTAAACTCCACGGATCAATGGTCCGCATCACTTTATTCAACTACCGTGATAAATCGCGATTTCTCGCGATATCGGCGAACGGCATTCCCAAGGTATCAGGTTTTGCCTCTCTATGTCGTGATTCGATAAACTCCGATGTGGAGTTTGATCACCGGTCCAGATCTAATATTGACTCGACAAATTGCGATTGAATCGCAATATCGCATACCGCGAAATCGACATTCCTGTTGCATTTGTTTCTTTTCCTTTGAATTCGCGATTTCCCGAACTCCGATAAGGATTTGATCAACTGGCCTAGGATATGATCTTGACTCAATCCACGCGACAATCGCGATGACGATATCGATTTCTGATTCTTGTTTTCAAGCAAGTGTTCGTCACTTCAAAGTCCCCGGACTACCTAAAACTCGATAAGGATTTTGTCAACTATCCGCATTTGATCTCTATTCACGGCGATTAAATCGACATCGACATCGCGGAAATCCCGGTTCTTGTTTCATTTGTTTCTTTTCCTTTTCGAAATCAGTTCTGTTGCATTTGTTTCTTTTTTTCCTTTGAAATTGTGATTCACAAAACTCCAATACCAAGCAGATCAATGGTTCAGGTATGATATTAACTCAACACCGATTGAGTCGCTGATATCGTGATAACGCGAACGTGGTTCTTGCATTTGTTTATTTTCCTTAGAAATCACATTCACAAAACTCGATGTGGAGTTTGATCAATCCGTCAGATCAACCTTAGATCTTGACGGTTTCGACAGATCGGTGATTTGCAAATCGCCATTAATTCTAATTCTTATCCTTTTTGTACTTTAAAGAGCCGCAGGTGTTATCCTGATCCGGACGATGGTCGTGTCTACGCTGATCTAACAACTCGAAATTTCGCCTTCTGTGTTTCAGATATCCCTCATTCGTCCGACTACTCTCATTCTTCGTGAAATTTGAATGGGATCCAATGGTCACCACTCTCCTCCCAATATCACCGGCCATACCATTGTTGTCAGATCAAGCCATCACCATAACCAACTCCATTCTGCCATCAATGACAAGTATACACTACTTGTAAATATGCTAACAATCCTCTGTACATTATTCTTGTACTTATGCCATTCGTTTTCTGTTGAATATTTACCAACATATCTGTGGTAAAACTTTTTAGCCTTCGGGTCATCTTAAATTTGTATATACACCTGTAAGATAGGGTATCATCTCGGGATCAGTTCTATTGACTAGTCTCAAGAAGTTGTTCAAGGTAAAACAACTGGCGTCTCTTCCTAGAGTATTCAAATTGAATAGGACTAGTTTCATTGGATCGTGACGCCTATAGTATCCCTCGGTACGAGCTTTAGAATTTATATCAATTATTTTGTGCGGATAACGCTATACAAGTGAGATCTCCTAAAGGACAAAATTCGCAAGTTGTGGGAAGTTACCATAAATTAATTTGGCACATCCAATTTGATCAGACCCGCGGGCATTGCAGAAGAAATATTAGAGAACTACATAAAAATAAATTTTCATACCCAAAAAGGTTGGAAACTTGGGAGATACAAATGTAAGAAATATTCAGTAACAACCTCCTCAAAATCAAGGTTCAAATTTGATACTTGGCCAACATGCCACTCAAAATGGGAACGTTTCATAATTCAACCAAGCTTCCGTGAAAATCCTACTTGGACTCTTGTTGAAGGTGAAGAAATGCGAGGGATTGGTTGAAATGAACTACAAAAAGAAGATGGATTCAATGGAAGCTAAGTTGATACTAAGATGGATTCAATGGAAGCTGCTGATACTGATGGTTTAAAAGGGAGATCATGGGAAGTTTTGAAAAATTTTGGTAATGTGAGAAGACACCTGGAAGTGAAATGCATCCCATGAAATTCATGATGAGACACAAGGAAGGTGAATCAAGAATGGAAACTCCAACTTTGGTTTGAAGACCAACCATTCCTAAGATCGATGAGGAAGTTTGATGGTATGCGACCCAATCACATGGATGCTTCGGATGGAGTACTCCCTTGATTCCATAATGTGCCACATACACAAAAGGTACAAATTGCTTCTTTATATTTAGAACCTAATCAGCTTTGTATGGTATCGATGGACTTTTTCTCAATAAATCACTATCACTTGGACAATTTTCACCAAAGAAATGATAGCACACCAAGTGAGGATACAAGGACAATACCTTCTTTAGCCACTGATAAATCTCAAGAAAAGGGTCTGGCTTACCAAGAACATTGAGAACTTCCAAAGATTGAATAGATAGCAAGGCAAGCATATTCCAAATGAGCACTTGATTGATGTGTATTCATAGGAAATTTAAAGGATAACATTCAACATGAGGTTCACTTTGGGAACCCAAATCATTGGAGAATGAATTTAAGGTGGCAAGAAATGTTGAAAGTAAAAATATGGCTATGGCTACTAGAAGGACCAATCAACATATATAGAGAGAACAATGCTCCTGTTCTAAACACTCAACTCACAAGGTTGACACCTCAACAATTGGAGGAAAGGAAAGGAAAATATTTATGCTTTAATTGTGACAGTAGGGCACAAAGTAAGGGATATAAGTGTCATGAGAAGAAATTATCTACATAGATTGTGAAGAGGAAGAACAAGAACAAGAACCATCTCAAGATGAAAAAACTTAGAAGCACTTCATCTAAAGAGTTGACTCCTACCATATCATGTAATGCATTGGATCGAATTAGCACTCTTCAAACCCTCAAGATCAAGGATACATCAAAAGAAAAAGGTACAGTCCTAATTGATTCTAGAAATAGTATTCATAATTTCATTCACTATACCAGCCAAAGATCTCAATTGTTTTGTATATCCAACACCAGAGTTTCAGGCAATGATTGCAGATGGAGGAACTATCAATCGCTTCAAAGAAAATGCAATAAGATAAATCTTTACCATGGGGAATATGTAATGACACCAATGATTTATATACCATGGGTGGTGCGGATGTTGTAATAAGAATCCAAATTAGTTACAATCATTAGGAACAATGGCTTTAATTTTCAAGAACTTTCATGAAATTCTATCGAAGGAAAAAGAAATTGAGTTAAGAGGTATCACAGGAAACCCGGTAAGGAGATAAGATCTAAATCCAAGATGACAAATTTATTGAAAAAAGGCATCAAGGCATTATTGCACAAACATGCTCACTAGATGTTTAAACATCTACTATCTATTCCTCAAGATCTCCAAAGGATCATTGATAAGCATTCCAAAGTATTTGAAGAAATTCTCTAAAGGGTCTTCCACCCACTCAAAACCATGATCATGAAATTCACCCAACTCCTGGGAGTGTTCCTAACGTTACACAGATACCCTTTTTCCTAGAAGAGTGAAATTGAGCCATGGTTGAAGAAATGCTAGAGGTTGGCATTATTAGACCTAGCTAAAAGTTCTTACTGCACTGCTGGTAATGGTATTCAAGATAGCTCATGGCATATGTGTCCGCATTTCACAAAGAGCTCAACCGATGATCAAAGATAAGTTTCTCATTCCGTCATTTGGCGAATTGTTAGGATGAACTACATGGAGCAATCTATTTCACAAAATTGATCTCCATTCGTATCATCATATCAAAATGAAGGAAGAAGATATCCCAAAACATCATTCCGAACTCATCAAGCACATTATGACTTTTGTCATGCCTTGGCCTTACAAATGCACCTTCCATTCCAAGGGTTGATGAATTCCATTTTCAAGACCTTCCTTCAAAATTTGTGTTAGTATTTTTGGATGATATAACACCCATAGCAAGTCTTGGGAGGATCAGACATGTTGACAAGGTGCTACAACTACTAAAGGAGAAACAACTATATTAAACCATCCAAATGTTTCTTGAGTAGCTGATGTAGATTATTTGGGTCATATTGTATCTCATGAAGGTGTCAAGGCATTCCAACAAGATTAAGGCCATAATGGACTAGTTGATTCCAAAACATTAAAGAATCTTAGAGATTTGCCTATGTGTTACTACCGCAAGTTTGTTCCTAACTATGGAATAACAGCGGTACCTTTAACAACACTAACTAAGCATGATGCATTTTCATGGACTCCAGAGGGAAACCAAAGCTTTGAACAAATTAAAGAGGTGATGTGTAAACTTTGTCTTGACCACACCGGAATTCACAAAACCTTTATTGTGGAATGTGATGCCCCGATAAATGGAATTGGTGTTGTCCTAAATGCAAGAAGGAAGGCCCCTAACTTTTTGGAAAGTCGCACTAAGGAAAGGACTTACACAAACCCATTTATGAGAAGGAAATGATGGAAATACTACATGCATTGAAGAAATGGCGGCCCAATTTAATAGGTAGGTACCTTCAAGGTCAAAATGATCAATAGTCTTAAATACTTTGGAATAAAGACTATCTTCTAAGAACAACAAAAATGGGTAACCAAGATATTGCCTATGATTTTGAAATCGTTTATAAAAGGGGAAGCAAAATGTTGTAAGGTGATGCACTCTCAAGAAAGAATGAAGATGCTGAGTTTTTCTCTCAGAAGTTATCTTGATCATCCAACCCTACTGGATAATAGAAGCAAGGGAAGAACGAAGAATGACGAAAAAGGTGGACTCTCATTCAAAGGTTAAAACAGGATTATAGTGCACACGATACATTTACATGGAAAAAACGATCTACCTTGCGGTACAAAGATCGCTTTATATTTATGTAAGAACTCCTAACCCAAACAAAAGGTACTATTATAATAGCACACCTCTCCAGTGAGGAGGGCACTCGATTTTTGAAAACCTAATATAAAGTCAAGAAGGATTTTTTGGGGCATGGCCTTAAACTAATGTTCAAAGGTTGTATGAGGTTTGGTGTGCCAACAAAATAAGGTGGAATACCACCCCGTGTCTTTTATAAATCCATTATCCATCCTAAGTCATGTTGAGGAGGTTTCCATGGATTTCATCACGTGGTTACCAAGTCCGAAGGAAAGAGTGTCATCATGGTGATTGCTGATAGATTCACCAAGCATCAAAGACACTTTGTGCACTCTCTCATCCCTTCAAATCTAGTACATTGCCAATCGGATTCATGGAGACAGCTCAAAAGATACATGGCAGCCCAAAGATTATTGTAAGTGACAGATCCCATCTTCAATCGGACATTTTTGGACGTAATTATTTTCTTGTTTGGGTACTCAATTGGCTCATAGCTCATCCTATCATCCTCAATCTAATGGACAAACCGTAGATAGTGAAAAAATGTCTCGAAGGATACCTTTGTTGCTTTGTCTCCGATAAACAAACACAATGGTTCAAATGGTTGCCCCTAAGGTATCGGTGGTATAACACTTCCTTCATATTGCAACAAAATGACACCATTTATGGCGCACTTTTATGGATACCACCCTCCTTCCATCACTTTCTCTAAAAGAAGAATCTAAGGTTCAAGCAAAGGAAGATCACATCAAGAATCAACAACAAGTTCTTTAAATCTTAAAGGACAACCCTAATTCATGGCACGTAATCGCATGAAACAACAAGCATATCAACATCATATGGTTAGGCTTTGAAGTAGGGAATTGGGTGCTTTTAAGACTACAACCATACAAAATGTGATGTCCCCGCTGCTTTTCGCCAAGGCGATAATAATAAATTATCACGAAAAGTAATATAACTTTATGTTAGAAAATATTGGTACTATGGCATACAAATTCAGAGTTGTCAAGATCTTCACGTGTACACCCAGTTTCCCATGTTTCATCCTTAAAGAAGGTTATAGGTGACAAGATCCGGTTCAAACTATACTGCTTAACTTGACGAGGAAGGAAAAACATATTAACCTCGGGCCATCACCTATTACAAGAATTCGCCACCGAGGAATAGATCCATTCTCGCAGAGCATTCATTAAATGAGGAAACTACCCACCGAAGATTCCACTTGGGAAGATGTGTCTTTATACGTATATCTAGAGTTACTGCCGCTATGACAACACTTGTCTCAAGGGAGAGGTATGTTAAGCCCTAATATTGGCTCATTACCCCCATCAGTATATTACATTAGTAATGTTATTTCATTTATATCGGGTTGAAATATTAGCTAGTTGTAATTATACCCCGTAGTCTCCTATATATACCAAGGAGACATTTCATTTTGAATCATCTTGTACTTGAACATTTAAGTTGGGTAAAAGGAGGTTGCCCCCTCGAAGAGGCTTATTATCTGAAATTATCTCTTTTTCAAGGCATTGAGTACTTTTTCTGAGGTTTTTCTATGCTATATTGGTATTTGGTTCTTAACACTATTATTCTTGGAATAGTCAATTTAATCCCTTGAAAAATTAGTATTCTCGACATTGGAAAAACCCATTTCCACCCCAACAGTAATCGAAATATTCAAGTTTCCAAAATTAGTAGCCACCTTTTTTTCCTTATCAATAACCCCAACAAATATAATGGTTTACTCAATAGAAACCTTGGAAATGTCACCAAAACTAACAACCAAATTCTCAACAAAAAGAACTAATGTCGCCTCCTCAACCAACCAATACTCCCCAACATCCTAGACCTTCTTGTTGGAAATTGTAGAGAATTCTTGTGAGTAAGAAGGTTGATAGGATAGGCTGGGAAGGGAGAGAATCAATGTCTAAATGTAAGGGGTGATGCAAAATCAATTTCTATGCCCATGAAATTGTAGCATAGGTTAGTCATCCCAGTCGACACTTTCATTTTCTAATCAATGGTAAAGTTGACAATAATGAATGAATGTGTAAACACTTCAAATTCCAAGGAATTGATTAGACACTTGCTTCTTGGATGATTTCTTCTTTTGCAAATGGTGTCTAGGAATGGTAGGATTCCTCTTCCTGAGTTGGACTTTTTCCACTTAATTAATGATCATTTTGTTGATGATTAAGCCTAAAAATCCTAGAATCATACCATGGAATTCCTAACTATATTTTGTATTGCCTCATGTTCTAGTATTCAATGGGCCATGACCCAATGTTACATGTAGAGCTAATGCTTAGTTTCTATGTGGATTTGTGTCTAACACTAGACTTGGATATAGTCAAACCATTTCTTTAAGTTTCTGGGTATCCCCTTTTGTTTCTAGGTCTCTCCTAAAAATTTGTGGGAAGTGGTGGTGCAATGATAGAGAGGAATATTAAGAAGTGAATCACTAAACCTTCGTCACTGGAAACTAAGCTCCAAATATATCCAAATTGCTATCACCACTCATGTTTACTACTCTTATTGTTAGGTCCCTTCTAAGGTTGCCCAAGAACATCTTGAAAAATTATTTACGCCAAGTCAACTTATAGGATAGGCTTTCACTGAGCTAATTTGTTTTTATGTTTTACATCTAGAGATTTAAGGGGAATGGGAATTATTAGAACCAGTGATCCGGATTATTTTCGGCACGAAATGAGAGCGGAGATATAATAAAGAAATGCACAGAGATGTCGCGTATATCCAGTAATATGACAGAAATATATCAGAGATGCAACCATAAACACAGAGATACAGTAATACACGATTTCTATTAATGAAATAAATGTACAGAGACTGTAAAAGTACAGAGTGAAAGACTCGTTAGAATGGTGGTAGCTTATCTCTGAGAAGAGATGTGACGGCTACTCGCATCCGTGAGAAGATGATTACAATGAGGATTTGAAGGCCTTTTTACAATAAGCAGGAATGCCAAAAACCCTAGACATCCAAAAACCTAACCCTCGGAGATGAAGCGCCAAAAATCATGTGGGCCCCGTTTGGGTAAGTTGGTGCATCAACTTCCCGGGGTCGTAACTTTTGCATACGATCTCCGTTTGGGGCGCTCAATAGCTCGTTGGAAAGATCTATCCGAGAAATACAACTTTTGGGTGAGAAACATTGATCTACAATCCATTTTGCTCCCCATTCTCTCAAAAAACATCATTTAGGGCCTCAAAATGGCCCCGAAAGTTAAAAACTGCTAAAAATAGTAAATTACCAAAATTGCCATAAACATGTTTTGGGCCAGTTGGAGAAGGTGGGTGGCCACCGATATCCACCTGGATCAACCGGGATTCAAACCCAAGTGTTGTGTGCAAAGTGGGTGATTTGAGTCATGGAGGGAAAAGAGGCTACTTGTGTGGGACAATCTTAAGTGAAATTTATTCCTAGTTAATACTAACAAGATTATCATATAAATAATCCATGAGCTTATTCTTAAAGACTTTTTGTTAAATTTAAGTATCCCTAAAACTCATACTTATTGGTGTTGGGACGGGAAATGGGGTACAACCATGACATTTCACAACTACAATTCAACCATGGGGTACAAGTGGCTTTTCTCTAATCGTTTGAAGGCCATTTGAGTCAAATATGACAACTGAAATCCAAGCAAAGAGCATGGTTTTTTCTTCTAAGAATCATATGGAAACCCATTCTTGAGCCAAAAAAGTAGTTTTTACATGGAGCCTTGTTGTGGGAGGCATACCTGCAAATAAAAGACTCAAGTACCTAAAGGTGAAAAAGGCATCTCAGGAGTGTTAGGAAATTAAACAACCTTTTCCCTTCTTGATCCTATTCCCTTTTGGGATTTTGTAATTGGGGTGGCAAAAATAACTCTTTAATTATATTACCTTGAAAGGGCTTTTCATTTCATCTATACCTTACCATACCCATGCCCTACAGAATAATTTTCATCTTTCGTTTTTTTTGTAAGTGCTTATATTAATCATCAAAAGATTGTTCACACTATGTTTTCCCTCTTGTTAGAATTGGAAAACATACGCTTATATGTGTTTAAACAAAATTGAGTATCCTTGGTTTCTTAATATTGTCTTTTGATATGCTTTGCTTATCTTGGTTTTTTGAGTCACACACCTATTATTTCTTCGACAACATGGATGACATCTTTGCAACTATTTGCTCTTGAAGAGTTTGAATAGAATTCCATTTCTTGTATTCTATGTTCTATGATCCATGGTTGGCAGAGGAGGTAAATCGTTGACCTTGATTATGGAGCATAACCCTGAGGGGATAAAGAGAGTTGAAATCGTGACCTCCCCAACTTTGGGGGAGAGATCTCATATTTGGCTCATGAATACTTGAGCTAACCCTCGAGGCTTCTATGTTCTCCAATATATTGCATGGTAGCAATGTGGGTTCTCCACTGTTATTTATTATCAAGGAGAGGTTTTCATGATAAGCCAACACCCTCTACATCAAGGGTGGTTAGGTTGCTAACATAATTGTGGCTATATGTTGCTACAACAAAGAGGCAACAAGCATCTAGGTCATCGTTATGGCTATATGTCAGCATTATGGCAACTTCTTCAAATTGCCTCTAGAACATAGTGCGATGGGTGTGCATGCACACACACACACATATCTTGCAAATACTATATTCTCCATTATATTTCTTTAGATCCTATTCCCTTTATGGGTTTTCTAACTGGAGTGTCAGAAATAACTCTTTATAACCTCAATTGATGAGTCTTGTTGACAATTCTTGCACATGTTATTACCTTTTGATTTGGGTTTGGGTTTCTAGCTTTTTCCAATGATCGTTTGTTGATGTGGCACCCCAGTTTTGATCCCTAGACTAGTAATGTAAATGTATATGATGAATGGATAAAAGTAGAACAATTGTAATTTGTAACTTGATATTGAATGCTAATATAAAATTTAAATACAGCACAGGCTACTAAAGATGAAGGACAAGATCGGGGGACTATGATTCCACAAGCGGGGAAATGTAGGGGGCTTATAAGAGGTTTGAGGGGATAAGGGGGGAATACCTTGGCTAGTGACTTTGTTCATCACCAGGGTTTGAGTCTGAGTAAGGTCCCTTATGGCTTCATCCAGTTTTTGATCCCTTGAAATATTTGCATCTTGGGTTGGTCCAGCCTCGGTCTTAGGGGGAATAAAAGGTTCAACCTTACACGAGAAAATATTATCGTCAATATTTGTAGCTAACTATTTGGATTCTTCAAGGGTCTTTGGGATCTTGTCCTTAACCATAAAACCCAAATGTCTTGGGAATTCATTGGTATAAAGTAAAATAAGATGATCTCTTTCGGGGCAAATATTGCTAGGAATTCGTTGAAGCAACTTATCAAATCTAGTGTTAAACTCTCTGACAGTTTCATTCTCATTACTTCCTATCTCAGTAAGTTGTTGCAACAACATATTAGGGGTTGGTCTAGCCTTGGTATTGAATAAATTAAGATCAAGAAGATTTATTTAGGGCAACTTTACGCAACTTTGTGCAACATGCAACTTTATGCAACAATGCAACTTATGCAACTTTACGCAACATGAAACTTACGCAACTTTATGCAACTTTACACAACATTATGCAACATGCAACTTTATGCAACAATGCAACTTATGCAACTTTACGCAACTTTATGCAACATGCAACTTTATGCAACAATACAACTTATGCAACTATATGCAACTTATGCAACTATGCAACTAGTATATGCAACTTATGAATGTGTGACCCATATCCTCCTAATGCAACTATATCCTCCTAATGGCTCTAAGTTCCTTCTTAGAGGCCTTGAGAGCCAATTATGATGCATAAAACCTATGAATGGTGCCCATATGGTGTCCAAATAGCCATTATTATTATTTAAAGCATACCAATGTCCTGGGAAGGCCTTGGTATAAAGGAAAATAAGATG
>SNQJ01S0020226.1:28444-56073 GCA_010110895.2 Picea sitchensis
TCGAGAAATGGTCTTAAGATATCATCCATCAATCTTAGAAGTGTTGTCATAGTATTGTGTAATATAAATTGCATAATGATTCACTCATGCAATCCATGTGTTTTTTTGAAAGTAATATTCCAAATTATTCTTTGTGTATATTGTAGGGGATATATATATATATATATTATAATCTTGTTCAATCTAAAAGATCTACACATCTTCTCTAACATCCATCTTTCAATAGAATATTACAATGTAATAGTAATTCCATATTACAATGTAATATGGCATTACCATATTACATTGTAATATGGCATACAATATGGTATACCATATTACAATGTAATATGGTAATACCATATCTCATGTAATTTTTTTTTTTAAACTTAAAGTCCTTGTCGCAATATCGACGATAGTTCATCGGAAACAAATTTTGTATTTTACCACAACCGTCGCAATAGCGACGAAAGTTCGTCACAATTTGCCACGAATTTGCGTCGTAATTTCCACACTTCTTCATTGTTATTGCAACGTAATTTCGTCATAATTGCAACGATGCATAGGGTTAACCAATCTTGAAGGTGGTGACACGTGGAGAGATTATTTCATTGATGTTTCCACGCACACCTAGTCGTGGATATAGCGACGAAATTATTCCGACGAAAAAATATCTCGGCTTTTGTAGAAATTGCGACGAATAAGTGTGGTAATATCAACGAAAAACTGTCGTAAATTTGGTCATATGTACTAGTGGAGGTAGGGAGGAGAAGAACCCTTTCTAAGTGTGCTACATTTTCTGGGATTGGAAATAAATATGATATTTTTCTGCAAAATGAGTGATGTAGGTATGCACACTCTTTTTCAAAAGGATATGTGTGAAATGGTCAGGAGTGTGATGGTCTTAATGAAAGGAGTTTTGATTGAAACCCTATACAAGATGTTGGGGAATTTCGACTCGAATAGATGCAGCAACATTGTTGTTCCTGAAGTCGACCTGGCTCAACTTAACTCAAGTTGAGTTGATACAAACAGACTCAATTGTTCTTCAACAAGTCGACCCGACCATGTTATGGCACCAAAGGATGGAACACATTGGAGAAAAAGGACTTCGATATATGGACAACAAAGGTATGGTCGAAGGTTTTCCTAATTGTAATTTGAAAGTCGATTTTTGTGAACATTGCATATAAGGAAAACAAAATCTGGTTAGGTTCCCATATGGAGCGACAAGGGAAAAATGGATTCTGGAATTGATACACAGTGATGTGTTTGGGCCTGTACCAATCCCTTCACTTGGTGGATCCCTGTATTATGTATCCTTCATGGATTATTTATAGGAAGACATGGATATATTTCTTGAGGAAGAAATCAAAGGTTTTCAATAAATTCAAAGAATTTAAATCTCTTGTGGAAAACTAGATAGATAAGAATATCAAGTTGTTGAGAGCTTAAAATGGTGGTGAATTCTGTCAAATGGATTTTAAGTAGTGTGGCATAGCATGCCAAAACACCACACTATATACCCCACAACAAAATGGATTTATTGAGAGAATGAACATGATGTCGATTCATCTAGATTGGATCATTATATTGTTTTTCATCTATCTCGATGCTTTTAGGGTGGAAAAATTGGAGGAATCAACTTGTAGGGTCATTTTAATCACAAGTCCTAGTTTTGAAAATTGGGGTTTGAAACTTTTCAGATCCATTTTGAGGCACAAACTAACATTTTTGGGGGTCTAAAATTTTCCAACATGGTAGGAATATTTGACATTATTCTACACATCGAGACCTTTCCAACGATGCAAAAATCGCATCAATCGGAGCTTGTATGCAAAAGTTATGCCTTTCACAAGTTGACCTATCATGTTCACCACAATGGGTTGAGAGGATTCCATGTCATCCCCCATCACTCATGCAAATGGAGCTAGCCACATATGTAATTTAAAGAATATTCTAGAAGGTCCTAAACCTTATCACAATTGAGGGTTGAGGAAGTCAAAACCCTACCACTAGATGGCTATTGGGCTATGTTAAATATTGGGCCGCTAGGAAGAGAACGGGTGTCATTCTGATGTTATTGTATTTTTTTCCATAGCAAAGAAGAACAATTGAGAGTGGGAAATTAGAGAGAATAACAAAAGGGGTTAATGTTTTGTAGCAGTGTAACAGGCCACGGGTCTCATATAACTCCATAGAGAGTGTATTCTCCTTTGTACTTGCATTATTTCCATACCAGAGAAGGGTTTTCTCTCTTAAGGGTTTCCCGGAGGAAATATTTGTGTTATTTTTTGAATGTGTGTGATTGTATTTTACCGTTCCTTATTTTCCACATTTTATCTATTTCATGCATAAGCAAAAAATCAATAACCAAATACTATGGAATCTAAAGGAATTTAACCATCATAGTGTAGATTTCAGTTTTATTTATCATATATGTTGTGTTGAACTGTTCGAATGGAATATCCACGACAATTTACAAATCATTGATGAACAAGGAAAGGACCATGCTCAATGGTGTTGGGCCTGCACAAGAATTTAGGACTGTAGCAGGTCCAGTGGACCTTTACCAGGTCGATGACTCGATTCTTGAGCACTTTGAATTTTCGGTCTAGGATGTGCATTGGCTCCACCCGAAAATCCCCCTCCATGCTCCACCTTGATCACAATTCAATCAATCACATGGTTAGGATAAGGCACATATTTCTTTAATAAAAACACATTAAACACATTATGAACCCTCATGGGTGCAAGCATGTATGCAATTGGGCCTATTCTAAGATTTAAAATGGCCCACAATATTTCACAGCCAATTTTGGGAAACTTCCCAATTTTAGTGACCTCATTTTTTATTTTAGTTTTAAAAACACATGCTCACCCACTTTGAATTCCCTATGTGTTTTTCCTATGTCAACATAGCTCTTTTTTCTATCTTGTGCAGTCTTTAAGTTATGTTTTATCTTTACCATTTTCTCTTCTATCTCTCCTAGCAATTTTGAGCCAATAATTTCTCTATCTGCTAGATTATCCCAACTCACTGGAGTGTTACATTTGTTTCCATACAAGGCTTCAACCAGGATCATCTTCAATGATGTTTGATACCCATTACTATAAGAGAAATCAACCAAATGAAATTAGTCTTTCCACTTGGAAGGTTGGTCCATTACATACATTCTCATCATATCTTCAAGTATTTGGTTGACCTTCTCTGTATGTCCATCTGATTCTAGATGATATGTTGTGTTGAAATTCATATTTGTCTCAAATCTTTTGAACAACTCTTTCCAAAAATTGGAAGTAAACCTGGTATCTCTATCATACACAATTCTCTTAGGCACACCATGTAGCCTAACAATTTATTCCATATAAATTTCTACAATGCTGGTTGTTTTATGTGTCATCTTGACTAGAATAAAATGTGTAGCCTTCGTAAGTTTTTCCACCACTACCATGATGGAATCATGTTGCCTTGTTGTTCTGGGAAACTTGGTAATGATATCCATGGTAACTACTTCCCATTTACAATCTGGAATGGGAAATGGCTATTGCAATCTTGTTGGATGTTTGTGCTCATCCTTTATCTTTGGGCATTATGATACGAATGTACCTTTATTTGCTCAATGACATGAGATATATATATATATATAGAGAGAGAGAGAGAGAGAGAGAAAAAATGAATGATGATCATCGTACATTGGGGCCTAGGCTTAATATATGGCCTAAGGTGCCCCTTATGAATAGTCATGAATTTTATTTATTAATTAATTATTATTTATGTTTTATTTATTATTAATAATGCATAGCTTTTGTTCATAACATTTCCTTCCTCTCCAAAATTGATTCGTCCTACAAGCAAAGAATTTGTCTCTCCCTACGAAATTTCACGTGGATTCTAGATTTATTGGTAAATACTTGTTTGCGGCGGAGATATGGGATTTGTAAGTTCTTTTCGCAAAATATCTTGGCTTATAGCTTGTATCTCTTCTCCTTCCATTTGAATTCCATGGGTTATTCCTAGAGATTTGTGGCATACATTCCTAGTTGCACCAGTCATTTTGCTCCTAAGACCATGTCTATTCCACGAAGAGGTAGAGCATAATACATGATTTGTAACACCAAATTTTGGATATTTATTGAAACCTTATGGCATTATCCTAACCCTTTGATTTGTTCACCGCTGGTTGTTGTAACCACAAGAATCTTTACAAGGTTTGCAAAAATATTTAGTTGTCTAGCAAGAATAATGTCCACAAAGTTGTGTGTACTTCCAGAATCTACTAAGATTGTGATATTTTTACCCTTTATGTTTCCTTTAAATTTTAGGGTCCTTGGGTCCATTTTTCCAATATTTTTTGCATGTGACATCATAGGTTTTCTATCTTGACTATTACGGATGGACCCACTATTCCTCAACTATGGTGGAATATAACAAGTGGTAGGTGGCTTCATTTCTTCTTCTTGGATTGTAGCCTTGTCATATCCGTGTAATTTTTCCTAAAGCATGTGATTGATGCTAATGATACCACTGGCGATTCATCATCATCAGAATCTAGTTTGTATTCCTTGGCAGGAACTTCTACGTCTTTCCCATTAATGATTTTGCAATGATATAGTTGTTTAAACGCACATCTATGGATTGAAACCCATTTTTTCCACATTTACGATATTTATTTTTCTTTATTTTTCTTTGTTATCATCGGATTTGATTATGGAATTGTCTAAATTCCTTTCATATTCATGTTTGTTAGACTTCTGATTGCTACATTTGTGACCTAGCGACCACTTGACTCTACAAAACCTGCAATTGGTGTATTTTCTTCGTGAATAAGTTTTATCAAATTTATGTAATAATGATCTCTCAGATTTTATTTTTTCCTGGATCCTTTGCTTTACATAATGTTGTTTCCATATCCTTAATGTCGTGTAATTTTAATTCAATCTAGATCCTGTTATATACGATTGAATTAAACAATTAGTTGATAACTCGGGTACTCTTGTGGCCAGTGTTTCCCAATCATTAGTGAAATCATCCATGTTTCCTTTTTGTTGTAATCTCATTAGCTCTATAAAAACACTTCGTCATTGATACATTGGAATCTTTTTAAAAAATCATCTTTGAAATTCATCCAACTTATTGCGTAACCTGTTTTTTCCACCACATGTACCAGTTATACGTGTCTCCCTCTAATTGCATGGATGCATGTCTGATTTTGTCATCATCGTTATAGATGCCATAGATTTCGAAATATTCTTCTCCTTTATTAAACCAAGCCACTCCTTGTTTTTCATTCACGTTGAATTTTGACAATTCAAGTTTGGCTCTAGGTGGATTGCAAAGTTGGTATATGGAGGGAACTGGTTATGAACTACCATGCCCTGAGGTATATTTATTTTTGGGTTTGTTGTGTTAAGTTAAGGTATATTCATTTTTGGATTTGGTGTGTCGGGCAAGCTCACAGGATTCAAAGCATTTGAAAAATTTTGTTCTAGGTCAATCTTGTTTTGAGATTTAGAAAGATTTGTTATGAGGCTCTTTAATTATGCATGATGTGTATCGATATTGGCACATAATTTTGTTTGTTCTTGTTGTAATGTAATGTATTTTGAGTGAATTCCCCTTGTAGTTTAATAATCGTCTCACTCATCTTAGCTTGTTTATCTAGGACGATGTCATGATTCTACTTGATTTGTACTTCTAATTGGTCTTACCTTGCTTGCATTTTTTCCAATTTTGTACTAAATTCACTCATCGGCATTGACATCTTCCTAGTCACTGGGCGTGTTTTTCAATCAAATGTCACTAAATTTTAATTATTCATGTTGCTTGTACAAACCATACAATTGCAATTAATTTAAATTTAATGTTGCTCGTGGGTCATACAATTGGTACATACGCTCTAATTAATTTTTTTTGCACGGATTGTGCAAGTAAATTTTAAATTGCAACGATTACTTCAGTGTATGAACAATGATTTATAAATTGTACAAACTTGTTGATATTTGAGTCTATTAAGACCAAAACAACAACCTCACAAGGATAAGAATCCCCCAACATTTTTATAGAGGTGGTACTCCTCTTTGAAAAAGATATTTCTTGAAATTATTGCGTGACAGTATTTATGAATAGGAGAATGCTATGAAGAAAGCCCCAAAATATTTATCATTTAATTAAAATAAAAATTTATAAATATACACAGAAACAATTCCTGAGAAAAGGACTAGGAATCTTCACTCATAAAATTGGCAAAAATAATATATACAGATTGTATATTATAAGAAAATGAAAAAAGATCTCACATTCATCACATCCATGAAATATATTTGATCACATTTATAAGAAGAAAAAGATATGGTTCCAAAAATCAGAGAACCTTAAAAGAGTTTTTCATTAGAATCAAAATAAGATTTTGATGAGTTAATTTCAAATATCTTATCCTCAAATATTTAGAGTTCAAATGATACAATCAAAATTAACCCTGAATTGGTTCTCTAGGATTTTCTCAAAAGTGATCAAGTCTTTACAGTGTAATAAAAATAAATGTGTTTGTCCAAAAGGACTGGGAGTGGGGCTCCAATGGACTATAAAATATAAAGAAAAGAAGACAATTGAGACGTTGAATCAAGGCAAAAGCAAGGCTGAACCTCAAGAGAAAAAGAGAAAGAAAAGATCAAAAATCAATTATGTTCTTCAAATAAAGAATAAATGTAACTGAATGGTTTCTCATCTGAAAGGAAAATTTTGAGAATAAATGTGATCTCCAGACTTACTGTGTTGAATCTCTCATGGCTTCATTTGTTTGTTGATGCACCTTTTGTATCTTTGTTTGTTGTGGTTATATGATCGGTATTAACTGCTTCCGTTGGAGTCTTAGTAATATTGATTAAATCCATTTTCAACCATTCTTTAATATATTCCCTTAGGGGAGCAACAGTCACCTCTTGCTTGACTTTGATATTAAATAATTCATTTTCAATTTCTCTAAAACCAATTGATAAATTTTGCAAAGTGGTTTCAATATCTTCATTCCTATTTGTATATTCCACGAACCAACTATCAATATCATCATTGGTGTATTCTACCATACTGTCAAATTTCTCTGTCGATAATATTTTCAAAGTCTCAACATGTTCTTCAAATTGTTGTCTAGTCGGGAGCATTCAATTTGCTATCAACTTTGGATCTGATACCTCAATAGTAGTGCTTACAATATCTAACCCAATTAATTTTGAATATGCCTCCGTCATTTTAATGTTATGTCATTAAGTTCACTTAAAAGCCCCCTTAATATATTAATTATTTGAATTGAGCATACTTTTAATTTCTTTATACGACTTTGAAAAGGAAAATATTTTTGTTTTCTTCTTTGTTTTGTCATTGCCAAAACCTTTGCAATGAACATGGAAACCCCATCTTTGAGAAATCCTTCATCATTTGTTATGTCTGCATTCAAATATTCCTTGGTATTTTGTATCATGATACCAAGAGAAGAGAAACTTTTTGATAAATCTCGTGTATTTAAAATGAGTGACATTCTTTTATTTATGTTATCTTCAACAAAATTTCGAGTAGCGGTAAGTAAACTTGAGGCTCCTCTCAATCTTAAGCTTGACTTTGGGGTTCTCTGAAAGCTTTCGCCAGGTTGGACCATGGCAACAAGGGTGGCTAATATAGGTGGAGGCATCAAAGTCGCTTCCAATTCTTTCACTCCTTTAAGCTTGAAATTTTCTTCTTCCATATCAATTACAGACATATTTAATGCATCTCCTGTAACTCTGTGAATTGAGGATAATTTGGACGTGGGCATATCTTTTAGTCGTGACTTTTATTTATTTATTAATTATTATTTATTATCTATTATTTTTAATACGTAGCTTATGTTCATCACACATTCCAAGCATCTAGCAATAAAATTTGTTCCAACTTTCTTCATTCTTGGCCAATAATATTGAGCTCTTACAACTGCAATGGTTTTTTGGCGCTCTAGATGTCCAGTATATGGCACATTGTGCATCTCTTTTAAAACTAATTTTCTCATCTCTTGAGAATTAGGTACATAAATTGTGTTTCGTACAAGAGGATTCCATCCTCTTCCATCTTGTAATCTTTAAATTTATGTTGCACATTACTATGTTGTAAGCTTTCTTTAATTTGAACATAATGTCGGTCTAATGTCACAACTTCTAAAATTCTATCTTTTAAATCTGAACTTAACATGCTTATGGCTATAGCATGTATTTCATGCACCCTTATGTTGAGTGCATCAACCACTTTATTATATTTCCCTTTAATGTGTTTGATGTCAAATCATATTCACAAAGAAATTCCATCCATATAATTTGTTTGGCATTCAATGTTGGCTATCTAAACAAATATTTCAGACCACTATGGTTTGTTCTCAGCTCAAATTTTCTCCCCATAAGTTAATGCCTCCATATTTTTAAGGCATGAGCTATCGTTTCCAACTCTAAGCCATGTTTAGCATAATTTATTTCAATCTCCTTCAACTTCCTTGACTCATAACAAATTACATGCCCATTTTGGGTTAGGACTCCACCAACCCCTTCCTTGCATGCATCTATGCACACAACAGAATCCTCCTCTAAATCTACAACCTTTAAAATAGGTGCACTAGTCAATATGTTCTTCAAATGCTGAAAGTTTTTTTCACATTCAGAAGTCCATTTGAATTTTACACCCTTCTTTTGTAAAGAAGTAATTGGGTTTGCAATTTTTAAAAATTCATCAATGAATCTTCTATAATAACCTACAAGCCTCATGAATGATCTGACCTCTGTAACATTCTTTGGTGTTGGCCATTCGATAATGGATTATATCTTCTCAGAATCAACTACTATCCCTTCCTCTCAAATAATATCGTCCAAATAATGAAGTTTCCTTTGATAGAAAATACACCTTCTTAACTTGGCATACAATTGGTGCTCCCTCAATACTTGTAACACCATCCTTAAATGTTGCTCGTGCTCCACCTATATCATCAATCCTTGGCAAAGGATATTTGTTCTTTATGGTAACTTTATTTAGTTGTTTGAAATCAATGCACATCTTTAAGGTTCCATCCTTCTTCACAAAGAGCATTGGAAACCCCAAGGTGACACTGGGACGTATATACCCCTTCTTCGAAAGTTTTTCAAGCTACATCTGTAATTCCTTCAACTCTGGTGTGCTCATCCTATAATGGGCTTCTAACTTCAGAGCATGGAAGACAAGGATTGACCTCATCCTTGCCAAGAATAAAGTATTGGATATCGTGAAAGGCAAGATCATGGAACCACAGTTTGAAGCGGCTAAAGAGAAGGAACCTCAGAACGTTGTAGTTATGGAAAAGTTCAAAGACAATGAAATTAACGCTATGAGTATCATAGTGGACTCTGTAAAGGACCATTTGATACCCTACATTTCTCATCTTGACTCATCCAAGATGTACAATGCTCTAACTAACCTCTTCTCAGTCATAAATATTGAACAAGTAATGAGTCTGAAGAATGAGCTCTGTGACCTGAAGATGAATGATGATGACACCATAACATCATACTTTGTAAGAATCTCTCAATTAAGAGATCAACTACAAGCTATTGAGGAAATCATTTCAGAAAAGGAACTAGTAAATATCGCACTTAATGGTCTTCCCAAGACATGGGATGCATTTGCTGCAAGCATGAACACAAGAACGGAGTATCCCACATTTGAAGAACTTTGGACTTGTGCACAAGAAGAATCAAGGATTAGTGCAAAAGAGAAATCCCAAAAGAAAGATGATGATCAAGCCTACACAGCAAAGTTCAAGAAATTCAAGAATAAGAAGTTTGGTTCAAGGAAGAAACCAAATCAAGAAAAGGATATGTCAAAAATACAATGCTTCAACTATCAAAAATATGGTAACTACAGGAACCATTGTCCTGAGTTAAAGAAAAGGAAGGAAACACACGAAGCAACAGTTGCCAAAAAAAAGAATCCTCAAAGAGAGTCAAGCAGGATGAAGTAAATTTTGTCGTCTAGTCAAGATGATCAATGTCAATGAAAACATGGAAGAAGAACAAGATAAGGATTGTCATTACAATGACTACTAATAATGTATTTGAAAAGGATGAAGTACGATAACAACTTTTGGTGACAATCCATGTGGAAGCTATTAAAATAGTATATAAGTAACAACGGTCGCAATCAGAACAGATCATGGAAGGAGTCAAACCAAAAAGAAGTCAATAATCAAGAGGAAACTAGAATAGACTTGTGACACTTTACAAAAAGCAAGAAAGATGCAGACGGAAGCATGAACTCTCTCAAATGGAGAGAGTTGATCACAGAATTCCTAAAGAAGAGCATGCATATTGCTCATTCAGGCATGAAGTCGGGATTAGGAGGGACCTAATCCACAATGATATGATCCATTTGAAGTATATGTCCATGATCTTCATTGGAAGTAGCAGTCATGATAAGCAGCACATGTTCAATTTGAATCTAGAAGAAGTCTTCTTCGAAAAGAAGCTTTGAGTATCCTTGGTTGTCCATCTACATTCCTATGACGAAAGGAAGAAGTTGGAATCTTCAAGAAGGAAGGGCATGGAATCTATAGAAGACTCTATGGACCCCAAAGTTGAAGAGGAACATGAGGAAGAACATGAAGATTACAAGAAAGAAAGAAAAGCCGGAACAATCAATTGAACCAACTATCATACCAAGAATCATAAGACTATCAGCATGGTTTGAACCCACTAGAAGTAGTCTAGCAGTAGGAATGGAAGGAAGCTATGATGAAGAACAATGTATGTGAGAAATTTGTGAAAAAGACTTATAAATGGAAGCATTGATAGATACAAGGCGAGATTTAGAACTAGAGGATTCTCCTAGAAGGAGGGAGAAGACTATGATGACAACTTGTTCAAGTAAACCAAATATACCTCTATCTGAGCCATTATATCTCTTATAGTATCCATGGATTGGAGTTTACATCAGTGGGATGTAAAAGACTATTCTTCCTAATATAGCAATTGAGGAAGAAGCTTATGTAGAGAAACCTCAAGGTTTTGAGGTATACCAAAAAGAGACCCACGTATGCAGATGGAAAAAGACCTTGTATGGATTCAAGCAACTTGATACAAAGCATCTCATATACAACAGAAGCGTGGTGAAAACTTCCTATGACAGAGGAAGTTCATCACAATGGTTATTTAGTAGTCCAAGATGATGGATTGCAAATCCATAGCAAACTACCATGATGACGGATCTGAAGAAGTTGAGACTATGATCCAGAAGACTAATCCTCATACCAGCAATTGATTGGCCCCTTGAAGTATTTGGTGAATACTAGGTCAGACATTTGCTTTGTTGTGAACATGTTGAGCCAGTTCTAGGTGGAACCCAGGCATGAGCATTGGATAATTGCAAAGCATGCCTTGAAATGTCTTCATGGGACGTTTGAGTTATGATATACAGCTGCATGGATTTATCGATTCAGATTGGGCAAGGAGTGTAGATAAAAGAAGAAGTACTTCTTGGATATGTTTCAGTTTGAGCTTTGCCATGATATCATGGCCTAGTATGAAACAGAAGTCTATTGCACTCAGCACTGCAAAAGCAAAGTATTGCAGCTTGAGATGCTTGTACGGAAGCAGTGTGGCTCCGTAATCCGATTTCTGGAGTTTTTGATCAGGTGTTGGATTTGACCGTGATAATCAAAGTTGTGTGAAGCTTTCGGAGAACCCGATGTTCCATGACAGGTCAAAGCACATTGAGATCAAGCATTATTTTCTCTGTGATAAAGTCCAGAGGGGAGAAGTGGTTCTCCAATATATCTCCACAGATGAGCAGATAGCAAATATTTTGGTAAAGTCTTTGTCCAAGATGAAAAGTTAGCGTACTTAAGGGACAAGCTGGGACTCGTGGAGATGACTTCCTTATTGGAAAGGGAAGTGATTACTCCCAGGTTGGGAGGGAGCACTGATATGTTATTGATATATGGACAGTCATTTTCCAGTTTGGAAAATGGTACAGATTGGGAAGTCACTTTCCAGTACGGAAAGTGGTCCAAGATTCTTGATGGACAATCATTTTCCAATTTGGAAAATGGTCCAGGTTGTGCAGTCACTTTTCCAGTCCGAAAAGTGGTCCAAGATTTCTAATAGATAGTCATTTTCCAATCCGGAAAATGGTCCAGATCGGACAATCATTTTCATGATGAAAATGGTTCGATAGATTGTTGATGTACCATAGACAGTGATTCACCTTGTGGCCAGTGTGGGGGAATGGTCTAGTACAGTCATTCTTCTTGGCAGTCACTCAGAGTAGTGGTCAAGAAGAATGGTTCGCCTCTCTGGGCAGTCATTCTTTCGAAGTTCACAGTTGTGAGCAGTTTCGAAGAATGGTTCGTTATAGGAGGTTGGTGCAGGACAGTCATTTCCATAGGAAATGGTCCGGACAGTGATTCCCTAGGGAAGACTCATTCTCTCCAGGTTGCACTGTGATTAGTGCCGGAAGAATGGCTCAGTTGGGTGAATGGTCCAGGTTCATCAATCAGGGACAGGCATTCCCTAGGGCAGACTCATTCTCTCCATGTTGCACTATGATTAGTGTCGAAAGAATGGCCCAGTTAGGTGAACGATCCAGGTTCAAAAATCAGGGACAGTTATTCTTCTATGCTTGAGAAGAATAGTCCAAACAACTCATGGTTGATGTTTAACTTTTCGAGGACAGATGCTCTTCCATATCTCACAGATGTGAGTGGAAGAATGGCCCAGATGACTCAGTTTGTATCATGATATTGTTTATGCAGGTTGATATCAGACGATATGATTATTGAAGAGACTGTATGTCTGGATAGTAGTTGTATGTTATTGTGGTGGATGTGATCCACTAGTAGTGACTGTGTGTCACTGGTTAGTAGCAGTGTGCTACTAGGAGTGGTTGTGTACCACTGGATAGTAGTTGTATACTACTATAAATAGACACAGTTGTGTTCTATTGGATGCCATTGTTCCGATTGCCATGGAGGCTATCTTGTTGGATAGCGATGATGATGCTTGTGATTTGATCATGAGATAGCATGTGTGGCTATGATGATGCGACCGGTTGAATGGTTTGTTTGTGCTCAAGACCATTGCCTTTAATACCTCCCTAGCTAGGAGGGAGTGTCGATATTATGGTAGTTGTGGGAGGTATTAACCTCTACGTGTAACCTTTGATGAATCTAGAATATTCCGGAAAGCAAGAGAAACCCTAGAAGGTTAGGAAATAACCTTAGAAGACAAGTCAACTCAAGATAATAAATTTATATTAAATTTATTATCCTCCAAAAGTAGAAGTCGACCCAGTTAGGTAATTCAGAGGACTATAAATAAGAGGGCACTAGAGCTCATTTGACACACTCATTCACACAACTCCATAAGGACAAGTAGTGTGCATGACTAGAGGAGAGTTGCAGTTGCAACAACGGTATCTTGGGCTTTGGTTATGGTTGGACTTTATGCTTGGTTATGGTTTGGACTTTTTACTTGGTCTTTCATTATCTTTGCTTGGTACGCTAGCCTTGGAGAGAGGTATGCTACCTTGATTGGCTATCGGTTCTAGGGTTTGCTTCCGGAATTATTTTGTATGTCAAGGTTAAGGTGCTCGAGGGTGGCCTTTGTGCCTATGGTTGGGTGACAATATTGTTATATTGTCTATGGTGAAAATGAGCACACCTATTATTTCTAACAACTAGTGCATTGGTCAATCCCGAGGGCATGACAAAGAAATCATAATGAAGTCTGGGAGCACACCAGTGACTATCCTGCTCCCTAACACTCACCTGATGATATCCCAGATGAAGATCCATCATCGAGGGATATGTTGCTCTTTGAGGTTCACCCATCCACTCGTTGAACCTCAATAACCTCAACTCAATGGTATGCTCGAGGACTCTGTCAGGAGGTCTCCCTGGAGAAAATGTTCCAAAACTCCATTGTACACTATCGTGTGCCAATGAATACCCCTGCATATCGTTGTCTATCACTAAATCGCCATGTACCATCACTCTAATGATGTTGCCTGAACTTGTATCCTAGAGCATGCCCATGTATGCCATGTACATGTCCACCCAATCCAAGTATGTATACATTTCCTCACAGGCTGGTCCACAATGAATGTGCCCAACTATCTTCTCATGATCCCCGCAATGCAAAACATGAGAGTAATCACAACCCTCATCGTTATGGAGATCATAAGTGGGATATGGTGTTGAATCCTCATCATGCGTAGGTGCTATCATGCTTGAACCACCCTCGCCATAAGCATCATACACAGGAAGAGATGTTGGATCTTCAACATCAGTTGATTGGAACATTTCCTCATAATCATCATAAGTAGGACAAGATGTTGCATCCTTATCTTTTGTTGATTTGGAAACTTCATCATAGGTATACCCATCCAATACACTAGTGTCATCGGCATCATTGGTTAGCTCTAATGGTGTATCATAGGTTGTTGTCCGATCTTCCTCTATGCACACATCTTCAACATGGCTAGATGCATGCTCCTCCACCTGTCCTTCATGCTCGTCACTCTTCAATTTTTGCCCTATGCCTTTAAAGGAATCCTCATCCAAATCCTTGGACCAACTTTCGTACTTGATGGTGTAATAACCTTGAAAGGACAAAGCGACACAGATCTCCTCATACAATGCTAGATACTCTCGGTAGTAAAGCATGTATTTAATTGGTGTTGGCTCCTTATTGGTTTGTTGAATGCGATGCAAAATTTCATCCATGAGTTCCCTACCGGTCTTCATCTTCTTAAACCTAAGCTCATTGTTGGTATATTTTATGTGATTTCTAGTATTGGACTTTAAATAGTTTGCCAAAAGTCTGTAACTCATCTCCTAGTGTCGATTTACCCTCTGTGATAATTGTTGATGTGTGGTAGTCGATTCTTGGCTTATTATTTTCATCAAACAATTTGCACATATACTCAAGATCCACCGTATTGTCCCTAGTTGATCTTACAGTAGTTATATTGAGTGTTAAGTATTACAACTTCAACGAACTATTGTAACAAAAATTAGATCAACAATCACACTTCAGAATTTCTGAACCTATAAACAGCCGTGATGAGAAATAGACTTGGTCCTTACTCAATGATGCTCACAACTTGAGACAAGGTACGAACTTCCTCAAAACCCCACGATCTAGAAAAATAAGAGCACGGTCTTCCAAAGAAACCCACACAACCTGGAATAATTGTATGGTCCTTCTTCCCACTACCACAAACTATTGGAGAATCGGTACCTTCAATCACTCCATCCTTCAATCACTCCAAAATAGCCTCCAATGAAACCCTCAAGGAAGCTCCACAAAATTCAATCCCAACAGAAAGGAATTTGACCCAAACAAAAATGAAGAGAATACTCACAGACTAGCAAGACCACCAACTCTGATACCATTGTAATATACCCAGATAACTAGGTTGAGATATTATGTTCTTCTATGCAATAAGTGTTCTTTATTCTCTAAATTGGTTAACAAATTTTTACAAATAGTTTGCATGTATTCTACCACTAGACATTTCGTCAAACATATTGCATGAGATACAAATACACCAGAAATAGAAGAGACAATGTGGTATTTTATTATGAATGAAATCTGGAACGCAACAAGAAGTCTGTAATGGTTGTTATAGCAGTTACAATACATCAATGAAAACACACAATATCAAGCCAAAGACCCTAAAACCATGCCATGGCATCAATAGATGAGATCAAACCCTCTAAGTGCCACAACCTCTCCAAGCAAATCGCTACAACCCAACACTGAAGTCAAATCACAAGATGAAGCTCCAATGAAGATCCCGGATGGATCCTCCTCCTTGTCTAACTAGGGTTGATATTGCTCCACCGAAACTAAACTACAATGGAAGGGTTTTGCCAAAACCCAACAAAAAACCTTGCCTCCAAGAGCACTCCAAAGAGATCAATCCAAAACATGAGGCCAAAATAAAGCGCTACCCCTCGTTTTATTCTTCTTTGTTGCCCCTTCTAGAACTTTCCCCCTTTGACTTAATCCACATGACCCTTATTCCACTTTTTCCTTTCATTTAAAGATTAAAGTCACATTTTCCTGATGTTTAAGTGACTATTAATCTTAAAGTTACTTTTTAACCCCCTTTTAATGCCAAAAAGTGATTAATTTTCCTTTAAGACATTTCCAGATGTTGGAAGTCCCTTTCTCATCATCCCAACCTCTAGATTTTTTTATCTGGATTCCAACGAGCTATTACACTAAGGTGTCCCCTCAAATAATATGCTTTGAATAACACTTTGGTGCATTTAATTAAAATATGCTCAATAATATTCTCAAATTATGGGAATCGTCGAAATGCTATGGAACCAAGAACAAACTATGCGGAAGTGATCCTGATGATGAAAGATGATAAAAGGAATAGGTTGATCCCCATATAACTCCTATAAACCCTCTGAGCACACCGTTAACATAACCTCACCCCTTTGTCCTGGCTAACACAAGCCCTAGAAGTCATCTCCAACTGTGTAACAGAGAAGCCCAAAATTACGGACATGACATCATGCATGGGGATATGTCTAGTGTTCGACGTGAACTTCCTAAAGCTCTATGAGCCATCAATGTTGAACAAAGATGAATATATTGTCACACCACTTCTCGAAGAACTTGTTTCTAATGTTGCCATAGACCTAGAGAAATACACAATTCTGCAACACAAGGAATATGTAATCAAACATGGAACTTGGAAACTTTATTCGATTGGGCTGAAAGGACAATTGCCTCGTACCAACAAGATGATGAAGATACTTCTAACAAGACTTTGAGTGCAAACTCTAAGAGTGAGGGGAAGTTACAAAAGGAGAAAAGGTAGTCCAAGTATGGGAAGAAAATAGCATGGCACAAGGTTTTTACTACTGTGCAAAGCAAACACATTTTAAAAGATGCCAAGGATGATGATAGGGAGGATAATTTTTTCAACATCTCTTGAGATACAAAAAATCATATGACTAGTTCATTGTCTTTTGGATGAATGTGCTCATGACTTGTAGAAAGGATTGGTTCAATAATCTTGTTGAAGCTAAGACAACAACAAACATGATTTTGGAGGATAAAAGAACAAAAGTAAATGAAGGACAAGGCAACATACTAATCAAGATTGGCGACATCAAGGTGCAAAGCACAAGGAATGTCTTATACATTCCCAAGTTGCCAAAATTACATTACTATGAGTAAGCTAATAAAATGAAACCTAAATGTAGACTTTGGTGAGTATAAGTGTTTCATTGAGGGTAAGTCCAAGATAGTCAACACATAAAGCAAGGAAAAAGGCCTTTATAGATTGGATGCTTCAACAATGAAGGCATGGAGGTGGGAGAGATACAATATTATGTGGTAGGGTGCAAAACACATTGGGAACTTAAATTTAAAATATTTACAAATGTTTAAGAAAAGAAAATGGTGTTGGACTGCCACAAATGGAAGTAACATAATATATGTGAAGCATATGTTACAAGTAAACAACATCCAGAAAGTTTTGCAAAAGTCAAAGTGGACAAACGCAAGTGCTTGAATTCAAGCATTTTGACATCCATGGTCCAATGAAGACTGTCATTGAGAGTTGATAAATGGCACAGCCTTCATTAACAACTTCAGAAAAATATGGGCTTGTCTCCTAAAGAAGAAAATCAAAAACTTGAAAAGTTTAAGTTCTTTCATGCAGAAGTTGGAAGGACGAGTGGTAATTAAGTCCTTGAAATTTTGTTATCAGTCATTGATATCTCATCTTTCATCAAGTTTTGGGGTTTTTTAAATAATAATAATAATAATCTATTTTAAGGTCATGGCCAAGCCAGACACCAAATTGGTGTATGAGACCCCCTTCTGTGAATATTGCATATTTTCTACCACTATTCGGATCAATTTGTCAAGTATATTGTAGTGAAGGTCTCCATTTGCAAACTAAGGACACTACATCTACTTTTGGGGGTTGGGTCTAGTGCATCTATCAATGGAGGTTACAACAAGTGGATATGGATAGACATCGAGTTGAATATATGTTATTGGAGTTGATCTAATTCAACCCATCAAAGCATGGTGTGTCCACTGAGGAAGCTCCTACTCTGTTCTGATCAATACACTTCTTGATCAACTTGAACAAGCAAGAAACTTTTCCTTCTACAATTTTTAGGACTTAACTCAGGGTGCAACTCCCAACAGCCATATTAAGTATGCCCAAGCTTCATGCAATACTTACAAACCTTGCATGGCTTTTGAGCAATCTCGGTGGCATTTTCCTCATCCTCTTTGCAAAGCACCTTCCCCTTCTATGGAAATGTAGTTAGCTGATCTGCAAATCTTGCATGGATTTTGAGCAATCTCGGTGGCATTTCTTTCTCTTTGCCAAGCACCTTCCCCTTCAATGGAATGTAGTTAGCTGGTTTGATTAAGCTTTCCACAACAGATGGGTAAGGCTTCATGTGCTTTCCCTTAGCATTGACATACATGGCTTTCATACAAGCTTCATTAAGGGCTCGGGTGTCAAATAGTACCAACATCTTTGGTATGTAGCCATGCATCCCACTAACTTACTTCAACATCACCTCCCTTTTGTTAAGATATATGCAACAAAATGGTGCAGTTATAGAATTCAGTGGTGTGTTCTGTTCATTTTATGCTTTGGCTTTTGCCTAAACTCATGCTACTTGATTCTCAAGTGACATTCATACTGTATGTGACATAAGTTATTTCACAATCCTTGCTTGAACTCTTCTAAATTGAGGATGGGAATGCTTCTGAAATCTGTTTCCTTTGCCACTAGCAATACTTTCCCACCACAACAAGGCATGGGTGCTTGTCATCTTCAACTGAGCAAATGAGACTTGAGTCAGAAAACCCTTAGCATATAAAGTATACTTGTAAGTGAATAGAGAATGCTTTCAGAGGAATCCTCTGAGATCCTTAAATTTTGAAAGAACATGTTCGTATTATTACATACAAATGGAGCACTTCATTGGCCGATAGAATGAAACACTGGAAAGAATACCTTCTTGTTTAGTGATAAATCTGAATTCAACCCTTTCTTTTCTAGGAAGCCTGGGGGAAAGGTTCTTACATCAATTTAGCAAATTATCGAAGTCGCAGAAAATTATCTATTAGAAATCAAATCTAGTGATATACACCACTATGGTCCATTACACAGTGATCTCCTTTTCTGTACTGGGAAAAGACCACAATTGAACCTTTTCCTCCTTGGATGTTTGTGGTTATTAATCGCTTTGCACCACTGAGCTGTGTAATTACATCACTGGGTCATTTTACACTTGCTGTTTAAGACAATTAATGAATGGATATTATTTTTTCACACAGAATTCTGTTAGGCTATTCTGCTGAGGATAAAAACAACTAATCTTAATTAACTTTTACATAGTTAACGCACTGTTCTAAAGTATCTCTCCGCTACTTTAACATAATTCATTTGTAATTGCTATAATCTATCTTCACAAATTCAACTTATTCACACATATCAGCCTGCTCAAAATGACCCTTAGTGCATTATACTATAGCAGCAGAGAACAGGAGAAGGAACCAGGACACCAAATTCCAAAAGCAGCTGGCCTGACATTCACTATAACCCTGAAACAGCACAGTGAGAGAATGGAATAGCCTCATCTTCTTACAATACATAAAGGCAGGATCTCTCTGCTCTACTTTAGCACAAGTTCATATTCAATGAATGACGAAAGGATATACAAATTCCATAAGCTAACAGTCAACAAACAATAAGTGCAATGCAATCTCTCAAATCAAGCAGAATGAAATCCTAGTTCACTTGAAACTACAACATTCAAATCAAGGTGCCTCACATCATGAATCAGTGTGCATGAACATAGTTTCATTGTCCCAATTATTTAAAATTTGGTCAAGGCAACCACCTTATGATGATTGAATTGCATTGACTTTTGATAATGTTTCCCTTCTGTGCATTAAGAATACAGATTTCCTTAACAAATACAGTTAAATAGGTAAGCTTAAACACATCTATTTTCTCTAGGAAAGGCACGACTATAAGGTGCACCATCATCTCATTACCATGTAACAAAATTGGAATGCTTGGATACCTTCACCTGAAAGTCATAATAGATATTATGCAAATACAAAAAGATGGGGAAACAAGCAGCAGAATGTAATTCATTGCTCATTAGACAGTCCCCACAATATTAAGGCTACTTCTCTGGTAAAAAGGATGTATATGGAACAACAAAACGTTGAAAATTTGATCTAAGGGCATCTAAAGAGCTAAATATACAATGAATGGGATTAAAAATCTAAAGCACAGAAACATGTCATTACCAAACAATATGACCAAAAAATTTTAAGCCTGTCAAAGATTTACCCATTTCAGTGGATCCAATGCTTCACCATTTCTCCTCACTGCATTTCAATAGATAGAATGAATTATACAGTCACATAATCTAAGATTGGATGTGCATTGTTATATCAAATTCATTTATATCACCTTCACAATTTTACCTTCAAAATGCAGATGTGGTCCTGTAGCACGGCCTGTAGCACCAACAGCTGCAACTTCTTGTCCCTTCTGAACTTGCTGCCCAATGGTGAAACATAATTGCTTTTTAGCCAAAATATGTTTTAACTTTTCCCCAATAAAAGAGTGCACATGGAAATCCTGATGGAAATGCTAACCTGTCCAACTCGAGCATGAATAGCACAGCAATGTCCATATCTCGTCACAAAACCACCTTCATGTTCTATTGCAACTAGATACCCGTAACTGAAAACAAATGTGAAGCAATTAGTTAGATTCTCATGCATATAGCTTTTTGCAAAAAGGAATATCTACAGAAGAATGCATATATAAATTTCATGTTTTAAGAACACAATGATATGTTGTTTTCAGCAAGGCTGTTTGGAGCAGGGAGCAGGAGCAGGAAGCAGGAGCAGGAAGCAGAATTTTCAAAAAGCTTCCCGGAGCAGAGCGTTTTAGGAAAGTTTTTTTTATATAATACATATTTTAATACATTTTGATGCATATTTATTCAAAAACACATGCAGAACTTCGAATCAACTGCTAAAAACATGAAAACATAGATTTAACTATTGGATTTGTTACCGCCTGAACTAGAACCCTTGTGAAAAGTTCCAACACAGGTGCTAACTGGGGCAACAAGATTGGAAGTGCACCACTGTCACCTCAGTACACTTTTCGCTACACTTTAGGCCAACTCCTAGAAGCCAAGGGGGGTATCCCAATTAATGAAAGTAAACCTCTTCAAGTGAATTAAAACCATGCAAGCATACGATTTACTTTAATGAATCCACAATATATGTAACAAGACCATGCACAAGATTCCAATAAGTGATTACAATGCTCTAAAGATATACAACTAGAAACAATAGCATGAACCACAATTATATCCACTTGAAAGAAAAGGTTAGGAGCTCGTGGATGTGTGTGCCAAATCTGATGTGTGAAGTAAACATTATTAACAATTTCAAATTTGCATTTAATTCTATCACTCTACAAATAAAACTTCCAAGAGGTTAGAAAGTTAGAACCACTTTAAGCTACTTTTAGGGCACAAAGAGTGAAGACATTTAACATAAATCAAAGGTGCAATTGTGCTTGTGTTTACCACTTGATTATATGCTAAGAGAGGACAAGATTAGGGCTGTCCTTCCACTTCTAAATCTGTATTATGAAAAAAAACGCAGAAATTTCAGATTTGGATCATGAAAACACCATCCAAGAAAGAGAGATAGCACATGAGAGAAAGATGTCTTGGATGTTTCCACATGGGCAAGAGATATTCTATGCAATAACAGCCAAACAAGTGTTGGAAACAAGTTCTAAAAATATGTAAGCATTAACTAAATAAGAACTTGTAAAATATATGGTGAAATCCCCTAGAGTTTTACAAGTTAGCACTTGGAATTCACCAAATACACCTCTAAGTAAATGATAAACAAGTATTAGAACATTAAATATCAAATTCACCTCTAGATATGTAAGATAAGCTTGTGTAAACAACCTAGAAACGAAGTAGAGGCTAGGTATGAATAAGGAGACACCTTGAAGCACCAAACCCTAGCCTTGGGGTTTCACCAAATCTGATTTCTATTGCTGCAATTTAATTTCCAGATTTGAGAAATGCCTTAAATCAGCCCACATAATGTTAGATAAGGCCTTGAAGCTTCCTTTATGGGGTCGTTTTGCTTCCTTAGGGTTAGAGATCAACAATTAAGCATAAACCCTAGGATAAACTTATCTAAGAAATAAAATAAACCGTTGACTTTACACTAGACAATGAAAGAAATCTAAATTCCTATTCTAAACAACAAAAAATAAAAATTTTGATTTTTAGGGTTTTTTGGTTGGTTGTTGGATATAGGACAAGTGTCTTTTTTATCCAATCAGGGCTTATGGGGTCAAGAAGTATTATCCTCTAATAATTGGTCATTCCTATCTTAAAGATTGGAGCCCTAGGGTAAAACAATCCCTTATCTAATCAAGAAAAGGTATGAAAACCAAAGTCCCTACAAGAAGGTATTCCTCAAGGGAAAAAACCTTCACCGACAAGATCAATTGTGGCTTCGATAAAATACCTAAAACCCTTGTCAAGAAACCAAAGGAGAGACAAGAAAAGAGATTGAGCACTTACCACACCAAGCAAAGGAAGATGGAAGAGAAAAAACCCTAGACGCCCTCCTTCCAAGTAGTTAATTAACTCCTCAAATGGATCGATCTTGCTAGCTAGTAAAAGCCTTGAAACATTCACACTTATCTTTGATGCACCAAGAAAAATAACCAAGAAAGAGAGAACTCCAAGAATTGACACCAAAACCTCAAAAGGTAGATCTTCTATTAATTGCATTCAAAATGACATCCAACAATTCACAACAATTTGGAATGAGAGGAGAGCATATATTTATAGAGGAGGCTAGGAGAATTAACATCCTTCTCATTCTTTATTAATTCTTTCTCCCTAAAATTAGCCTAGGAGAATTACAAAAGAAGACTTGTCATCCACACAAACAAGGAGACTAAGTCTAAGCATAATCAAATGATGCCACATGTACATAAAAACCTCATGAGAGGGGGACGTCCCACAAAGGAGGAGGGCAACTTGCTTTTTTAGCTCAATGTTTCCTTGAAAATGTGTTGTTAAGTCCTCAAAACATGGTGTAGAAGCATCTTATGCAAGCAAAGTACCAACATCTAGCTTCTTCAAGTAGAACAACCACATGGAAGGAGTAAGAAAGGCCTCAAAAGGTGGACGACCCCTCAAATAATGCTCATAAACCCTTGAAATATGTCTCCAAGGCATGACCATGTCCATATCTAATGTCAAGGCACCTCCATGAAGTGTGGAAGTGACCCTCCAAGTAAAAAATGGGTCATAAAACCTCCAACGGCTAGTATGACGTCCAAAAGAGTGGGTCAGCCCTCAAATCCTGCATAAAATAGCTCAAAAAGTGATAAAATAGGAGGGCGCTCTATAATCTTCAACGTGGCATGTGTAGAGGATGTCCATGCATACATAAATAGCCCATATGTGCCTCAGAGGATGTGACCAGTGCCTTGGGATATGTGTATTGCCTTGAGAACTGTGAGAATGCCTTGGGAAATGTGAAACGAAGTGAGCATCTACAGAAACATCTTTGACAGTGGATGGCCACAATGTGATGAATACATAAGATAGGGATCCATGCTTAGGCCTAAAATAAGTCTGTTATACATAGGTGTGACAACCTTTACAAAAGAGCAACACTTTTACATCATATACAAAGGAGTGAGAGAGACTAGTAGCTCCCCTAGATCATGTGTCCTAGTAGATCCACCCCCCGAATGGTCGGCATACAAACCCAGATCATAAATGACCTACATGATGAAGAGTTACCAACATCGAAGGGAAGTAGGTTGAAGCCATAAAAGCAATGCTTATATCGAAATGGGGACTAAAAGGACATGTCATGACCGACCACAAGGGGTCTAAAGAAACTACATAGGCCCCCCACCAATACATAGAACATCTAAACATGGTCCAGTACAATACATGAGTGCAAATACAACCACACTTTCGGCTCATCATGATACAATGAGGCACATAATCTGCTCATACAATGGTCCAGATTTGGCGAAAAAATGTAAGAGACATTGAAGTGAAGCTGAGGTGTAACAGGATTAATGATGATAATTAAAGAATCAACAATTTAGTACACATAACATCAATCATCTAGTAGTTATAAATTATAACATTGTTATATAATGTTTGTTTATGTATTTAGCATCGAACATGTACTTCCACATTGGCTTGGTGTCTAGCATGTGGAAATCGTCTGTAATGCCTCTCAGAACCTTAAGAAATTCAATTTAAGAGTTAATTATTAAAGTGAATGACCTTTTAGCTAAGTTGCATGAAACGCCCTACCCCCCTGTTTCGGCGTCGGAAACGATCTAAAACGCCGAAACAGGTACGGTACGCCGAGAAACATCGTTGGTCGTGTTATCACCCAATCTGTACTTGCCCAAATCCCAAGGCAAGTGAATGCAAGATTGGCATAACCGGGGGTGACCTATCATTGTCACCTTAATAGGAAACCCCTTTCTATTTATGAGTATATCAAAGTTACCCCAGGGGAGACGTCCCTAGTGACCTAAAGGGTTGATAAGACTAAGGCAAGGATGCAAGAAAACCCCCCTCACTGGTCACTCAAGTCAAAAAGTTCTTAAGGTCTTCAAGGGATGAAGCAACGGTAAAAAATGGAGTGTACCTGCCCAGAACAAGACAACAAAGAAAATATGGCAGCTTTCAAGTACAAAATATGATGTTAGTGCTTCTAAAGACCATGAACCTTCAAAAAATGGGCTAGCTGATGTAAAGTTGCAGCAATGTAACAGTTTATAACAGCAATGAGTATTTTGTAACGGCCACAAGAATTATGCCTTGAAATTACTTGAAAAAGACAAGAAAAGTAACTTTGACTAGGCAAATTGATAATAAATTGTCACAAGCTAAGTTGGCAATGTTTAGCTAGCATTTAATATCACTTTTGCAGAGAATTTGCTGCAGTTAGATGGCTGTAGCAATCTTTTGTAACAGCAACAAATTCTAGTGCTCAAAATTGCAAGAAAACACCATGCAAACTCAGCATTTATCTAGTAGATTGATTGGAAATTGTCACAAGTGATTCCGGATGAGCTATGCGTGAGTTATGTAGGTGAATGCGGCAATTTAACATGAATTTGTATGGCTGTAGCAATGATTTTCAACAGCAACAAGTTAGTTAATGAATTAGTCTAGTTTAGGGTTAGTAGAAGTTAGCAAAAGCTTCAAGGAAGAGAGTTTGAGTGTTTAATCAATCCTTCAATAAGAGAGAGGCTAGAACCTTCTAGGGCTTATGGAGTCAAGTGGATGGCTTCTTCTAAGGCTGCAAATCAATTTTGATAGTGCACAAAAGTCCAAGAGGAATGCATAGGAGAAGTAGTAACTTAAGTCCCCCTATGCATTTTCCTCAAGAAAACAAGATACTAGGGTGTAGGCAATTCTAGGCCCTAGCACCTTGCTCTCCTTAGGCTTTTTATGGGATAAGAACTTAGGCAAAGATAACTAGGTCAAAACCTTAGAGTGCTATGAAACTAGGGCTCTAGGGTTTCACTAGTTACTAGATCAATTCAATGAAAAGCTTGGCAAATAGAAAGTAAGAAAGTAGCAAATTAAGTTCCTTACTCAAGCATTAAGTATAACATGCAATCTCATAATCTTGTATGAGCAAATAAAACCACACAAACCATTCAATAAATGACAAAAATGCAGATTTTACCTACTTGCACCAAGAATAATCATGAAAATACCATGCAAGATCACCATAAAAGCTTCCAAGATTGATCCACTTGCAAAGAATCAGCCTTATACAAGAGTGTGCCTCACAATTTCAGCCAATAGCCCTTCTAGGGCAAAAAATTCAGACCTATCCTCTTGTGTGAGGAGTTGTGATGATAAAAATGAATGTACTTTATGTTTACTTATACAAAACTGGTGACCTTTAATTAATTTCAGGTCAAATAAAGGCCGACCTGGCCAATTTACAAATAAATTCAAATTAGACATAAATAAAATTAATTAGCATCTAAAAACACTTCCAAGGGTGACATCATGCCCTTCTAGGATGACGATGAGCCCCTAAGGTGGAACGTTGAGCTCCAGATGCTGAACGTTTTGCCTCCAAAGGTCGTGGATGATGCCCACACGTGCCAACTAGCTCACAACTGCCCTCAAAATGCAAACCCTAGCTCTAGATGACGTGCAGGGTCATGATGGTGACGTCATGGACTCTCAAAGGTCAACTTCCAGGTGGAAAAGCAAGATCCCCCTGGGTCTAGGTTTGTCAGGGTGCCTCCAAGATGACGTCCTTCTTTCTTCCTGGTGCAAATCTCTGATGTCTTCTTGCCCCTGGCTGGGGTTACAACATCCATCTGTGGGCTTTCAACCCCATGAAGGTCTGAGCTAATCATTCCCCCATGTGTACCTGTCCACCCGACAAGGTCCTGCAACAACAAGTACGCCCTCCAGGAGTTCATAAATCACAGGGATCAAAACATGTAAATCACATCCAATAATTAAATTACCCAAACATGTGCATCAAATCCCCCTTTACCCAGACAAATGCTCAAAGACGTTATGCAATCTAACAAGTCGGGTTTGGAGAAGGTCACAGGGTGTCCTATTGGGCTAATCCTCCTTCAGTTTGGGGTGTTTCCCAGGTGAGAACCAATCCAGGTCATGTAAGTGTATGAGGTGGCGTGGGGTAGTGTTTGGGCATGGGGTGCAATGATAACAGGGAAATGTAAACCTTACATGTGGGTGCCTTTGTAGAGGGCGAGTTGCACCTTGTCATAGATGCCATTGTTTCCTAGCTCGTTCATTGCCTTCTAATCTTTTTTTTTATGCTTCAAGGGAAGAATTGAGGGACATTGTCCTGGCTTGGTGACCAGAAGTGACAGTGTTATCCACAAGCATTTCACGGAGATGAAAAGGTTGGCTCGTGATGAGACCCCTTTTCTCTTGGCTATGCCACCAAGAGCCACTACCCATAGGTCATAATAGGTCGGCTCATGATGACACCTTCCATCCACCAACTAATACCTTCGATGTTTGTTTTTCTTATGGGTTCCCTTTTCTTATTGAGAAGCTTTTTACTGCTTTCTCGAGAATCCCTGGGCGAAGCATCTCAAAAGTTTCATCTTTGGCTTTTAACTCTTGCCAGCTACTTTTACCCTCCGGGCCTTTAGCCGCTTCTTCCCACAAGGCAAGGTACAACCCTTCCTAGTGTGGCAAATCCCAATGCCCGAACAAAGGTAGGGGGAGATGAGAGGAATAAAGATGGAAAGTGGTAAGTGTGGAGGGAACAGACGATGACCTTTCACAGACCCACCAAGTGGTAACCCATCCTAAAGGGAGATCAACTTAATAGGGCATCATGTCACCCTTCCAAGTATGAACAAGTTAAAGAGCATAATTTCCAAGCAAACGTTATGAAATGAAAGAGAATTCAATGCAACATATTCAAGTGCTTCAATAATCATAGTGACACATACCATGATACCCAGACTCATTACC